>JBBPJV010000075.1:0-49265 GCA_038088915.1 Sutorius aff. eximius
AACACCCCCTGATAATTCCGGTAGTTTCTCTGATGCCCAGGAGGGCATCATGCCAAGTCCCCCCTAGGATGGACTGCAGTGACCTCTGGTCATCCAGGTTATTCATCTGGCAGATGTGGCTTTTGTCTGGACGCCCACTGGATCATCTTTCACCAAAATAATCTATCATTATCTGTTTATGTCATTTTTCCGAGGTCTGTTTCAATTTGGTTTCACATTCCTAAGCATCGGATACCACCTGGAAGAAGTAGAGGCTGAGAGAGGCACGAAGAAGACAAGCCAGGTGGCACCCTGTGTTATGCTCGGTCCGACGAGGAGCGAGGCGTGACCGTTTATACCGCTAGAGGGTTCAAGGGATCCTACAGGCTTTAGCACTAGTAGGTGTCAAAGGGAGCTCGCGAAGACAGCGAGGTTGAAGACAAGGGGTGCTAGCTCGACGCGAGACTAAGCAGTCGAAGGTGTGAGATAGCGTGTATTCCGGTTACGCTAAGACTAGGGTACAGGAATGTACGTGAGGGGTTTAAGTACTAACTACTACCGGTGTTTGGGAACGTAGGAGAAGTCTATAGAACGGATCCGAGACACTGGTAGCACTACCTGATCGGTGGAAACCCTGGAAAGGGGATGAAGGTGAAACGGGGCAAACCCGGATGTAGCCCGATCAGGCCTAAGCGAGACAAAGGAAAGATACACGTGCGGAAAAGCGGAGCTCCATGTAAGCGGGAGGAGGAGGGCTGGTAGGTTATAGTAAGTAGTAGGCCTCATGCCCGGGTGGGTCAGCGGAGGCGCTTAGGATGGAAGGAATGAGCCGCTATCGGATAGTCCGGAGATAGGGGCGAGGAGAATGGTAGTCTGAGCATCGAAGGGGATGCGGCTTTAGTACAAGGACAAGGAAGAAAAGAATATTACCAGGGCGTTCCACGAGCTATCGTAACACCCTGCATTCCGAAGGGCATCAAGTAGGCATAGATGCTGAAAGAAGCCCGATGAAGCAAAGTCGAGTGGTACCTCACACATCTATCCATTTCTTTTATCTTCACTGTATCTCCTTATTTCTTTCATAGGTTATCCATTCCGCTCCGAAAGACATCTAGACCACTGTATCGCATGCCGGAACTGACATATTGGATATCCGGACCACTGTCTCACACACCGCGATGGCCATATCAGATGCCCGGACCACCATATCATGCACCAGGACCATCATATCGGACTTCCGGACCATGGTATCACTTGCTGGCCCATTGTGTTGCATATCCGGACCACTGTATCACGCACTGCAACAGCCATATCTGATATCCAGTCCAAGGTATCACTTGCTGGGACTGCTGCAACATCAGCCGGTGCCACTAAACCATCCATCCCATCCTTTTCACACTGGATCACACAGCTCCTGATGTTTGACTGACTGGGGACAGTCAGTATGCAAGCCTCCTGCAGATGTAGGGAACTAATGTTCCCTGCATGTGTATCCTGCATTTACAGCACTTCCGATGGACCCACACTTACCCCAAGGCTTTCAGATCATCCTGGCTTCCTTTCTGGCTACTTTCCAGCCAAAAATGATACTGCACAAGCCTGGGTTGTCTGGTTTTTTGGCCGGAATGACCTCTTTTGAGTCTGGGTTCATGCGATTTCATTGTTTTATGTTCGGCTAGTGCCTAGATGTCATTTCACTATATAGGCATGTAGTTAGCACAGCAATTTAGTTTTTTTGCTTTCCTGCACTCTCTTGTATGCCCGGCCAAAGTCAATCCACCTGATCCGATACCTGTCTTGCTCCCTGGAAGCCTGGAAGCTCATCCTGAGTCCAGGTCCGTGTTTCCTAGCTTGGAGAAGGCATTTGGAGTTAGCCACACCAGTGGTATGCTTCCAGTCACTCATTTTCATATTTCCAGCCATTCTTTTGTGTTAGAGACTCTCTGGGATGAACATATCGCCCCCATTTCTTTCTTTAGCTTCACTCTGAAGCAACTTTTAGTGTTTTACACTGTTTTCTTGGTGAGGTCAATTAGGGATTGGGCAAGGTCAGAGTAGTTCAGGATGAATTTCCTGTAGATGTTAGTGAACCTGAGGAAAGAGCAGGTTTCCTTGACTGTGGTGGGGGCTGGCCAGTTTTTAATGCCATCGAGCTTGACCAGGTCCATTGCCACCTGTCTGGATTTGAGGACTACTCTGAGGTAATCAATTTCCTGAGCGTTGAAGGTGCATTTCTTGGGTTTGAGATGAAGGTGGAGTTCCTTCATCCATTGGAGGACATGTTTGGTCCTATGGTCATGGGTTTCTTGGTTGGGGGAGAAGATTAGTAGATTGTCCATATAAATGACTAACCACCCTTCTGCAATGAGGTCCAAGAAAGAATCATTCATGAACCTCTGAAAGGTGGCTGGGAAATTAGTCAGTCCAAAGAACATCACTATTGGTTCGAATAGTCCTTGGTGGGTGATGAGCACAGCCTTCCATTCGTCTCCTTCTTTGATTCAGATGTTGTTGTATCCCCAACGGACATCAAACTTGGTAAAGATACAAGCATTGCATGCTTTGTCTACTAAATCAGAAATCAGAGGAAGCAGGTATGCATCCTGTATGGTGAATTTGTTGAGGTGTTGGTAGTCCTGACATGGTTGCAACTTCCCATCCTTCTTTCTGATGAAGAAGAATAAGGAGACTTGCTTGGACTGGGAGGGGCAGACTTTCCCTGAGGCTAAGTTCTCATCTAGGAACTTGTCAGTGGCTTCCTTCTTGTCAGGGGAAAGGTGGTAGGTCTTTCCTATTTTTGGGACAAAGGTTTCTTCTAGGTGAATGGGCATGGTCATAGGATCATCGTGGGGGAAGGGTCTCAGAGGCCTTTTCAGAGAAGACTTCAGTGAATTTCTTGTATCACATGGGGATGGAGCTTAGACGGTCAGGGTGTTGGACAGATTCGAGCTTGGTGGAGATGGAGGTTCATCCTACCATAGGTAGGAACTGCCCCTCACGCTTGACCTGTTACGCTCGGTCCTGTCGTGGAGCGAGGCGTGACCGTTTATACCGCTAGGGGGTCTGAGTTCCTACTGGCCTTAAGCACAAGTAGGTGTCGAAGGAGCTCGTCGGTTCTTCCGCGAGGTCGTTAGGGACTGAGGTCGCGTAGCCGTGGGTTAGGCTGGAGCGGGCTAAGGGGTAATAGCGTGTATTCCGGTTACGCTAAGACTAGAGTACAGGAATACTAAGCAAGGGATTAAATACCAACTACTACCGGGATTCGGGAAGATGATGGAAGTCTGAGGAATAAGGCCGAAGTACCGGTAGTACTACCCGATCGGTGGAAACCCTGGAAAGGGGATGAAGGTGAAACGGGACGTGCCCGGATGTAACCCGATCGGGTCTAAGCGAGACAAAGGAAAGCGTACACGAGGTAGCAACGGAGCTCCGTGTACGCGGAAGAACGGAACATAGTAAGGTAAGGTAGGCCTCATGCCCTATGGGTCAGCGGAGGCACTTAGGATGGATGGAATAGGCCGCTACCGGATAGTCCGTAGGTAGGGGCGAAGAGAACGTAGTCCGAGCGTCAGAGAGGCGCGGCTTTAGTACAACGAGAGAGAGGAGAAAAAGGTTACCAGGGCGTCCCACGAGCTATCGTAACATGACCCATCATGGGGTGGGGGTCTCTTCGCAACAAACATTGATACATGCCTGAATGTGTTTGACTGGAGTGATCTTCCTCAGGTAGGCCCATAGGTGGTTGTCAGCCTTTTCACATCTGAGGACATGCTGGTGTTTCCAAATGGGAGTTACGAAGTTGACTTTGAATTTGATGTTAGATCGTCATAGATCTGTTGTGTGGTCAGTGTATAGCACTTTTGATTGATCTACCTCTTCAGAGATTAAGATCTCATGATGGGCCCAATCAATTTTGGGGTTGGTGGTTCGAAGCCAGGGAAGCTGAGGATCAGGTTCCTTGATCCACAATTCATTATGTAGAAGGTTTGTTTGATGACAATTTCTTTGACAGCTATGTAAAGGGTGGCAGTGAAGCAGATGGTTCCTGCTTTATTGATGGTTCCGTCAATATTTTGTATGGGGATGGGTTTCTGAAGTTGGATGGTGGGGAGTCAATGTTTTCAAATGAACTGCCAGTCTATGCAGTTTATCTCAGCTCCTGAGTCGATCAGGGCGGGGGTGTCAACAGTTTTGACTTTGTGGTCCAGAGTCACAAGCTGAGCAGGGATGATGATTGACTGCTTGCTTCTGACTCTAGTTACAAGTACAGACTTTGGGGAGCTCCACATCACTCAGAGTTCCCATTCTAAAAACCTGGCTGGGTGAATTGGGTAGTGGCCATGGAGGCCAGGGTTTCTTTGCCATCATCCTCCACATCTGTGAGACTGGGGATGTCTTCGTTCTTGGTGGTTGCACAGGCAGTTTTCTTCATTGAGAAGGTAAAGGTGGGACACTTTTCTGAAATGTGGCCACCCTTCCAGCATCTGAAACATAAGCCTTTCTCCCAGCACCTCTTCCGTTCTTCAGGAGTGAATTTCTTCGGCCTCAAGGTGTTGGTGGTGTTTGTGGAGTTGACATCCATGGCATCAGGATCTCTGGTCAGGATTCTAGTGGGCATGTCATTGGGTAGACCTCTCTTGATGGCCTTTACCTGGTCCATCTTGGACTGGATGGCAGATGCCTTTTCCATCCATCCTTCAATAGTCTTGGGGGGGACTCAATTAACAAGATCTTTTTCATAATTGGTGATGGGATGCCCATTTGATAGAAGGAGATCAAAATGTCATCAGAGGGGTTCTCAGCATCAGCCATGTAACTCCTGAACTTAGTGTTATGGTTGGTGAGGGTGGTAGAGTAGTTTCCCTTTTTAGCATCCACATGTGTGGTGTGGAGCCAATTCAGGGCATTACTCTTGGTTTCATGGTGGAGGAACATGGTGTTGAACTTGTTGATGAAGTTGTTGAACTTTCTGAGGGACAGGGAGTTGGGGGAAGCCTTGAAGGCGGTGTTCCTGAAGGTGTTAGCCCAGATCAGGGCAGATCCATTCTTCATGTAAGACAGGACGTAAGTGACTCTTTTGGTGTCTGTGTTGTAAATGTCTTCATTTACAGCTAAGTACATTCATACTTCATTTAACCATGGGCCAGACTTCCTGAAGTCTCTGGAAAAGTCCAACAGGGGGGAGATTCTTAGTTCTGTTGGTTTAGTTGTCATGGGGGGTGGGTGGAATACTCAAGGAGGGGGAGAGGGTGGTCTAGGAGCTCTTCGGTAGATTTGTGACAGGGGTTCAATGGATTGAGTGGGGGATCTGTGGGAGGAAATCCTGGTCCTTTCTAGGGGACTAGTGAGTGATTGCTCTATATAGTTTTGTTGCTGAGGGATGAAACGAGACCTAATAAAGGCCGAGTGGAATGACACAAACACTGGGGTGGAACAAAGAACTGGCTATGATGCCCAGCAACGTTGTACAAGTAAGAGAGAACACACAGAATGGATACCGCAGGCAAAGATGGGGAGGAAAAGGGAGCACTAGATGTCCCACAATCAGGCCTGAGGTAAATCCCAGATATGCCCAAGTGAGCTAGACTGGGGATCCAGTCATTGCTACACCCAGGGTTTATATAGATGCGATGTATACCTACTAATACATCTGAATACTTTTATATAACATAGTATAACTAGGTAGTAATACAGAATAGGTGGTATGTGCCTGTATAAGTATAGAGCAAAGGGTGTCTGATGGAATGTGTGGGAGCAAGCACATTGTTAAGGGTAGAGTAGAGGGAAGGGCAGGAACACCTGTCAATCCTAATGGGATGACTAGCATGGCACAGGAAGATCAGTGATGCAATCTCAAATGAGATCTGTGATGCAATCTGAGATATGGAAATGATGATTCCATATCCTCATGCTGTGGTGGTGGCATGGGAAGTCACCCTAGACCCTATGATTATGTAAGCGGAGGTTTTATCATACAGGGGCATGAATGCACTGCAACTCATAGGTTTGGGCAGTAATTAGTGAGTGGAGTCATATTGTGATGAGAAAAATAGGAGAAATTAGTGAAAAAATATGGCATTTCATAACACTACCCCCCCTTAGGTCTTGACTTCCAGGCGAGAGAAGCAGGTAGTGGTGGGTGTGGTGAAGTTTTCATATGGCTTGAAGAGAGAGTGGAATTCCTGCAAAGAAACACCATGAACATGTCTAGGGGTGGATGTGTGCTTGGAACAGAAGTCTTGAATTGCCTCCTTTGCATTCTCCAGGTTAACCTCCAGTTCCCATGTGCAGTCAGTTTCATCCCAGCCTTTCCAGTGCACAAGGTACTCCAGCTTGCTGTGATTGAGTTGGGAGTCTACAATGAAGTCGACCTCATATTCGACGAGACGATCCTCAGTGACTACAATAGGATTGGGCCTAATTACTGTTTGGCCGTCGAGAGGGGCATTGTATGGTTTAACCTGGAAGATGTTTACCACCAGGTGAATCTTCATTGAGGCAGGCAAGCACAGCTCAACTGCGTTGGGGAGGACTCGAGTGATTGGATAGGGGCCAAGCCATTTTGGCAATAGCTTGGGGGATGGGAATGGGAGCATGAGGTTTTTTGTGGAGAGCCAGACTTGTTGACCAGTCTGATATTTGGGTTGGTTGGACCAAGTGGTTTCTGCCACACATTTCATTTATGTTTGTATATCTTCAAGCACTGCTTGAATTTCTTTGTGGAATCAGACGAGGTCAGAGCTGAACTGATAAGAAGAAGCAGGGTTCTTGAAACCCATGCGAGGGGCATAATTCCAAGTTATGGCAAAGAGAATGGTGCCTGTGGCTGCTGTGAGGAAGTTGTTATGCTGAAATTGGGCTAGTTTTAGCCAATTAGCCCACTCATGTTGCTTCTTTGCAATGTAGATGTGAAGGTACTGTTCTAAGTCATGGTTGACACATTCAATTTGCCTGTCTGTCTGGGGGTGAAAAGCCGTAGAAAGCTTCTGGTGGATTCTGAGCAACTTACAAAGTTTCCAGGTAAATTCCAAGGCAAACTGTGGGCCTCAATCTGAAACAACTGTGGTGGGGAGTCTGTGATTGCACCACATGTGATCTCTAAATAGACATGCTGTGTCCTGGGAGGAGAACATCTTGGTACACAGGATAAATACGACTTCTTTGAAGAACCGATCAACGACCACCATGATAGCTGTAAAGCCGTTGGACAGGGGTAGATCTGTGATGAAGTCGATGGAGATATCCTGCCAGGGGTGCTTCACAATTGGCAGGGGGAGTAATTTACTGGCTGGTGGTTTGTTTCCAATTTTGGTTGTGGCACAGCCATGGCATGAATTAATGAACGTGTGAACCTCCTTGGCTATTCCAGGCCAGCTATAGTGGCATTGGATCAACACCAGCATACATGATCGGCCCAGATGCCCAGCAATTGGAGATTTGTGGTATAGTTTTATTATTTCTGACCGCAGATCAGGAGGTACAAATACTTGTTTCTGATTGTTGACATAACAGCCAAGGGTAGAGTCGAGATTATAGCCTTTGTGATCTCTGTTGAACTCATAAGAGTATTCAATGATCTTATTGAAGACTTTAGGGGTAAGGGTAGCCTGCTTAGCGAAAAGCACAGGAGGGAGAACTGTGATGTTCTTGTTGATATCCTCCACTGCCTTTCCATGGTCAGGATGGCAGGACAATGCATCTGCTTGACCATTGGTGGGTCCTGGTTTGTACACTATGGTGTAGTTGTACTCCATCAGGAATATGTGCCAGCACACTTGACGTGGGGACAGCTCCTGGGGCTTCTTCCAGAATTCCAGGTTTTGATGGTCCATCCATATTTCAAAATATTCTTGGTCCACAAGGTGGTGGCGCCACTCTTTAAGTGTGTGAATAATAGCTAGAAACTCCTTGTCATAGATTGGGTAGTTGCATTTGGCAGTGTCAAAGGAATGTGATATGAAACCAGCTGGATGCCAGTTTCCATCTTCTAATTGATATGAGAGCACTGCTCCTGAGGCAATGTCAGATGCATCACATTCAATGTGAATGGGATGGGAGGAGTCTGAATATGTGAGCAGTGGGGTGGATGTGATGATTTCTTTAAGTTTATTGAACACTGCTTCACATTCGTCAGACTGTAACAGGTTATAATTTTCGCAATTAGCCTAACACTACAGATCGGCCTAGTGCCATTAACCAAGCCCTGTACTACAGGCAACCAATGGACTTAGTCGTGAGCGAGTCTCACTAGTTATCTTATCTTATCTCGGTCTCTCTATTTTATTTTCCTTTCTTCTCTTTATAGTTATATTCAATCTCCAGATCCGATCTCTGGATTATCCCAGGATCTGCCCAGGATCTCGGACCCTGTGTCTGCACAGCCTTCCTTTAATTTCCGTGCTGTGTAAGGCTATGTTGCCTCACATATTTAATTACCGCGCGCACAGCCTAGAGGCTATGCGCTTCTCTTCCATTTGATGCACAGCCTAGTGCTGCGCATTCATCTCCGTCTCACAGCCTAGATGGCTATGTCTCATCTACCTGTATTTATCTACTGATCTCGGATCTACGGTACACATGTACAAACAGTAGTCAGTAGTATATAAGGGCGAAGTCCCCAGCCAGTGATCCCCAGTTTAGATCACTTGGAGTTTTCCCTCATCGGACCTCCCTCTGAGTGATACGAATATCCTCATCTCTCCCTGATCGAAGTGGCAACCTGGTGCATCGTACCTACGAAGCCTTTGAGGTTGTTTCAGCGCCTGCCTGTCCGCCTCGACTCCGCCTTGCCCCTGTCCTTACGTTGCCACACCATTGGAATAGATGGTCCAAAAACAGGCTAGTCAACACCAACAGTAGGGTTTCTCCAATAATAGAAGTGATCTTGAAGAGACCAGGCATAAGATTGTCAGGCATTGGGACTCTGGACTCAGTGGGAAGTGTGAAAAGGGTTGGGGGAGCTGGGGTGGTCCGCTCGCTTTATGGCCATTGAATGGAGAGATAAGACGTATTCTGTGTGAGTGTTTATTCCCATATTTGACGTGTCTACACGCTCATAGATCCTTGTGGTTCACATGACAGTATATCAATCCAGGATGGCAGGTCCTCCGAGTTCATTTAGTGAGCCGAACGATTGACTGGCTGATTGGAAGCTTCTTGCACTCGGCTGCTGTGTGCGCCCATTGCACAAATGACAATGTGTATCATGGAGCTCCCCCGAGCGCCGCCGGGCAACAGCAACTACTTCTCTTAATCATAGGAAGGGATTCATGAGCGACCGTATTCGACAACCGGCAGGCCAGGCGAAACTTTCTTGTTGGCAATGGGTCAGTGTGTTGTGGGACTGACTGGTGAAAGGCGCTCCTCTTCGCCTGCCACGCCCGACTCGCCGCGCCACCAGAGGGCTTGTGATCATGAGACGCCGATTCAACACACTTTTTTTCAAGCATATCACAACGTTTGCCATAGTACAACGGCACACTTTGGCTCACATTGCAACTCGGAATCCTAATCGTACATACACAAAGCTTCCACTCACTCGGGCAGACTCTCAAAGGAAAATAGTTGACTCGGCATGAATTGCGGGGGAATGGATTTAGTCGTTACAAGCGGGGCGACCACAATCTGGGCCTGGTATACGGGTAAGAACGCCACCACGTGCACAGTAAAGAGCTCGTTACCTGCGGGTCACCGGTGCTTGAAATGGTCCATCCTTTGCTCAAGTCAGTTGCCGGCGAAATGCTGAGCAAGAAGCATATTAATGGAACATACTCCAGAAGAACACCGGGGTGCCACTCACGTGTACGTATCCTGTACTTCACGATAGGTAATCACCCATGGCACGTTTTGCTCAGGGAGGATTGAAGCAACAACTTTGTCATCAACTATCCTGGTAAAGGGATATCCGCCTATGGCAAGCTGATAGGTGTGGTCGCCAACTTCTTTGAACACCCACTGTAAGGGGAACGTGAGGACTACATTCTGCTTATCAACAGGGAACGGCCATACATCTTGGATAGGTGCGCTGAGATGGATAAATTGGAAAGCGGGCATTACGAATTCGATACCGACAGGGAGGTTCCTGTCGACTTGAGGAAGGATTCTGAACTTATCGGGTCTTAGGTTGTCGGGCATTGTGACTCTGGACTCAATGACTTGGAGAGGTGAGTGGGTGTTGGGAGTAGGCTAAGGAGTCGACTTCTCGCTTTATACTCATCGAGCTGACAACCTGATCGCCGTACTATTCGTTTTCAGTGGGCTTCTCAACCCCCCTAGCTCCAACTTCTAACAGGTGTTCACGTCCAAAGGCCGAGGGTTCATGTTACAGCATGTTAACTCAATTCGTTGGGTTTATTTTGAGAACCGAACGGTGGAGGAGCTGGTGGAATTAACCCTCAATCAGATTCACTGCGCCTGCTGCACAATGGACCGGAACGGCAGATGCCCATCACGTCATGAATGAACAAACGTGCGACGAAGACGTTCTGCGGTGCTGGAGTGCTTGGATGGCGTCAGGGTGCTGCAGGGTTGAGTGGGCCAGGATATGCACAGCTTCATCCGTACGCGCACGCGAGCATACTCAAATATCACTCGCTACACTTTGATGTGAACCGTATCTGCCGCCTTCCCGACGTCCTGAAGTTGTTTGCATTCCGTCACATAACCAGCTAACATTATGGTGGTGCTCAAAAGGATGATCTCGTCCGGCCACACAATTTCCTTAATACCATCATCCACCGTTCACATGATCCCATAGCTTTTGTCTTTGTACGTAATTTGATCATCCTGGCCTATTTCGAGCTAGCGCCAACTAGGAGACTTGTGTTGATATCGCAACAGTGACGAAAGAGTACGCCATCTAATCAAACACTGCTCTCGCGATCGCTGTTCTGGATTTCGCGTGAATAGTCGCCCCGCATTTGCTGGGTTGGAGTCCTGTGAAGTAGGTATGCGTAACCACGAAGAGATGATCCAATTGCCACACATTCTCCTCAGTCCGGATTTACAACGCTACACTACAAGAGACTCTGCGTCCCACACTGCAGTTCAGGCCTCGCATCGTATGTATATACGCATTCTCGTCACACACCAACTGACTGCAACACAAATAATTGGTTCGGCAAGAATCGCGGCGGGAGAGAGGGAGTTGACACGAGTGGCTTAATCTCAACCTGATCCTATGATGTTGATAAGGAAGCAATCACGATAAGAGCGGAGGATTGATTACATTCGGAGTCCCATCTTGTGTAATGGTCCATCCAAGATTGGGGTTATCCGCTCTCGCGATACTGAACGAGAAATGGATGGTAAGGGAAACATGTCAACGATGTGTCGAAATGAGTACTGCTCACGTGTAAGCATCTTGAGCTTCACGGTAGGTGATTTCCCATTCTAAGTTGTCTGCTTGGTTGTACGATGCCGCCACCTTGCCACCAATTACTCCGGTATAAGTATATCCTTCTACGGCGAGACGATATTTATTCCGGCCAACCTCGCTAAATTGCCACTGCAAAGGACACATGAGTACCGCATTCCAGTTAACTGCAGGGACAGACATACTGGCTGGATAGGTGCGTTGGCAAAGATAGGCTGAGAGTCAAACGGGGTGGGGTAAACACCAATAGGAGAACCATTGTCATTAAGAGAAACGATTCTGAAAGTCCCGGGTCGAAGATTGTCAGGCATGAGACTGTGTTCAGTGATGTGACTGCGTGCTGTGAGTTGGGTTCAAACTAACCGGTCATTGTAGGCTTTATAGCCATCGAGCCGGGAGACTTTATTCGGTACTTGGTCCTGAGCCGAACGTTCAACTTTTGAGATGCTTCTTTCACATGCGCTCACACTCGAACGGTCTAAAATTCGGGTTACAGCATATCGTACCAGATCTGAAAAACCCAAAGTTCAATCTAGTGAGCCGAATACCTGACGAACGAATGGAAGCTGTCCCGTGCGCTCAATGTCCGAACGGCTATATTCTCGTGTTTTCAGATGCTATAGCCGCCCTCTCACAATAAGATTGGATCGACTCGGCCAAAGTGAGTCCGACACCCGGAGGATGCTTCTCTTCGATCAGTTTGAACTAGGATATACGAGGCTGTCAGCATGTCCCTCGGATCATATATGCAGCCATCTGTGTGACTGCCCTAGAATGGTTTGCATTAGTGCCATGAGGCTAACACAACCGATCTGCATGAGCGGCGTTGAGATGATCTTCCTACTGACAGGGCATGGAGCCTGATGGGTATAACGGTCTCAACTGGACAAAATAGAATTCAATGAGACTTGCCAAATAAATGTGGTTCTCGAGGGGCTGAAGGGCTGAACCTGGCTTAATCAACTTTGATCTGGTTTTCGCAAAAGCTGCAGCAAGAGAAAGAAACCGGGAGTGATGACTAATCTAATAGTGGGGAAAAATTGCCATGCACAGCTGCAGCTCTGTATAACTTACCGCCCAATGCCCGCCTCCGTCGTCCTCAGCCTTGCTCTGTGGAATATTACTGGAAATAGCATGGTATCCCGACACGTATGGACGATCACAACGACGTGACAATCGTGATGGCGCGATTGTCACTTTGTCATCATGGCCCTCGTCCCCGCGACCTTCATGCCACTTTCACCCCCGCCGATGATGGTTCCGATATGCGATTTGATCAATCATTATCTCACCTCTAGTGCGGGAACCCACCGACATCATGAAACAAGATCTATAAAGTGATACCCTGGCTCAGTTAGTTTCCGAGGTTTGATTGCATCATCAAGTGCCAAGCGAACAATGATCCAGCGGGGCATAACGGATTTTGGAATCGAACCACATTCGTAATTACGAAGGGACGGGCAAACCTTGTCTTGGTCCAATTCGATGATAGCGCATGGTGAACCAATGTCCAGACTGAACCCCGGGTACGCTGGCTGGTCATCTGCCGTCTAGAAATGGACTAGTCAGTGGACCTTGTACCTGTATGCGAACAACAATGATAACGGTATGGGGAAGAATGCTGCCATGAAAGGAATACCTACTGGCTCACTAAGACCCCATTCACTCGATGAGGTTTGACCGGTGGGCGGAGATGATTCTATGCAGGGACGCCAGGGTGTATATATGGCTTCCAATATAAACCCCTTTCATGTGATGGGTGATGGGCTGAGACATTGTCAGATGTACTCTATTTCACTTCCTCAAAATGAGGTCATCCTCAAACCAGCATGAGGCACGGCTGTCAACGAGGCAAAACGGTATTGGAAGGGACCATCAATAATGAGCATGCAAAGCTACCTGGGGGTTAGGCGCGTTAGAGCTGGTTTATTTTCTGATCCACACATCCTGTTGAAAATTAAAGTATTGACACGCTGCATGATTTGTTTCGTCGCGTTTTAGGTATCGGGTCAAATCCGGGTCATACTTGGCCCGTGCTTAGCGATTACAAGTTGGCGATCCTCCAACGCGTCGGGTCCCGTGGTAGATACTCGGGCGTAAAACCCTGAAATAGGAAGGTCAAGTCGTGTAACATACGACAATGTACCCCGCCGCACAAACACATGGATATGACGGGCGGGCGAGTGACTAAGTCAAACGGGTGCGCCGAAAATTTCCTCCGCTTAGCAACCCATGCGTAGGCTGCATCAAGTGACGCTTGAACCAAGTCTCACCGTATCAGTGCAGGCCATCCAGGCTAAGACCACCCTCTACGCAATTCATATATGACCACTCCCGGCGACAACGATCGGTGTTGCTGCCCACCGGCCCAACAGTGGTTGAAGACAAATGGGTTCATCCACTCGTCACTTTTCAGACCTTCATCTGACTTCGGGGGATGCTATCCAAGACGATGGATGGGATGCATGGACACATAGTATCCGATCGTACCATAAGTTCCTTGCCAGCGGCTCATACAACTCCGAGTCTCCCATGGAAATCGTCAAGTCTTCACAAAGTTGTGATGCACCCAACTGAATCAGTTATCATTTCATTACTCGATTACTCGGAGCTGTTAGGGCTGGAGAAGTAGGTTGTGACTCTTGCCTCCAGTCCAAGTCTCGGGACAGGCCAAAGCTCAGCTGTTGAGTGGTTTGTATCTTCGGAATTGCGGTCGTCGCCATGGTTTACCCTGGCAAGTAGTGCCAATAGCACCTCGGCTTGGACACGATCAAAAGAATACCTTGGTGGTTCACAAAACGAGAACAGAAAACGCGTTTTGGTTCCGGTGTGTGATTTGGGAATCCGTGTAACATCTCGGCACAGCTCGGACGCATCCCGTAGAGAGCAGTCGTCCCTTGTATCCGTACTTCGTAGTCCGTATAGGGCTTCAAGGGTCCCGGTCCGTCACCCGCTCCTCTCAGTGCTGCTCGTCATAGGCCACGGCGGGTGTTCCAATCTGCCCCCAAACGAGCAAGTCCTGCTTCAAACTCTCCTGAGAAACGGTGGACGAGTCACAGGTTCACCATCACAAAAATAGGAAAAGTAGGGTACTATAGGATACATAAATACGCAGTAATATACGTGAAATATGCGCAATCCTAGCTATCATTCGAGGGGGGCACTATATGGTAGTATCATGGACCTGGGGGCAAGAGTGAGCACTTGAGTTGCGGCCACTGGGCAGATAGTCGAGCTCAATTCAAATAATACACCCCCTATATCAGAACACAAGATGGTACATTTCACAGATCGTACTACGAACAATATGCTACCGTGTGGTCACATACACTGATACCATTGATACAACTCCGAAGTGACTATGTCCTTCCTGGAAACAATACTGGCGCGTAGTAGGGCAGGTCCGATGAATGAAAGAAGGAAAAAGTGCAGAAGCGACAGAGCAACTTGAGGGTAAATGTGGCCATTGGGACTATGATAGCAAAGGGGGCGATGAAAGGGCGAGACTCTGAAAAAGGAACTGTGTGACACGTTAGTGATGAGATACTAAAGTCGACATTGCATACCTGGTAAACGAGAGAGGCGAATCAACCGGAAAGGGTGAAAACAGATCATTGGGGTCATAGGAGGGAAGCAAGTGCCGTCTGCAAAGCCAGTAGCGCCACGGTAGGGATTCGGAGGTTAGCTTCACGTACAGTGAGTCACATTTACTTGCAGACGCCGTATGAGAACTTGTTCGAAGAGCTAGTAACACAATCGAAAGGTCAAACTCACCTACATGCCATTGCGCTCGGACTCAACACAACCATCGCCAGCCATATCCCCTACGTCCTCCACTAAAATGGTTTGTGTTACTCGAGCATTATGTACTCTTGATGTTCTTGCTTTTCCGGAAATCAAAACGAGGTGAATATATGGGCTGATACACGAGTAGATCCGGCACAGCTCTGCAACGACGGTCAGGAAGGGTCTAGATGGGTAACTGCATTAGGAACAGGATGATTGGCCCTAGGAAGAAATCGCGATGTCAAGAGCCAGGCCATGGAGAGCGTAAATGGGCACACATACAAGTATCACCGGCGGTCACCTGTCGCCAGTACACCACGTTTGGTGGTAGGTGGCTTCCCAAGATCCGACTGCATTCCGAACTAAAAAAAGGCAACCCGCGACACTAGTGTTGCTAGGTGAAAAGATTCGGTGAAGATGCACGATGACCAACAAACGATAATGTTGGAGACTGAAAGTGTGTCGTCTGTATTGAATGTAGTGGGAATCGGGACGGACGATGAGTCGATGACAAGTCTGTACTTGCAAGGAGATACAGCGTGTGGTAAATATAATTCCATAGACGGAGATCGTATGTGGCATAATACTTGTCTGTGATTCGCCCTCTCTTCTGTGTGATCTTATCCTATTCTTGTCATAACACTGGCGCTGGGCTAGTCATTGGAATGCGACTCCCAGGCTCTCGCTCTCACCACCTCAACTAAATCCACCTTAATATGCCCAAGGCATCAAAGACAAAGGCAAACTCTGTCAAATCGCCCAAAGCGCAGCCTGATACCGTCTCACTAATCCTGCCCTACCTTTACATTGGCCCTTGTTCGGCAACATCAGCGACATCGACCTTTGTCGCGAAACAAGCAATTACCCACATTATCAGTGTGGGGAAGAAACCCAGCTCAACTCTCGACAATATCGACTATCTTCGTCTTTCCATCGAAGATGACCCCTCTGCGGACCTGAGAAAAGCGGGGGAAGAGGCAGTCCGGTTCATCAACAAGGCGCACAGGGGAAAGAAGTCATGCAAGATATTCGTTCATTGTTCTGCCGGAATCTCTCGTTCTCCGGCCGTCGTGGCATTTTACCTGATGCAAGGTTGCGGCATGTCGCTGAAACAGGCCTTGGGGCTCATCATCCGCGCAAGACCTAATGCCTGCCCAAATCCCGGGTTCATAATGCAATTGCAAGAAGTGGAACTAGAGTGTCGGGGCAGTTCTTCGTTGCCCCCGGATCTGACGGCGCTTCCTAGCAAGAAAGAAGAGCGTCTGGCTCTCTTCCACGAGGACGAACCAGAGAGTGTTAATCAAGCCCAACATAGCGTAAGTTTTTTCGGGTTGCTTTGCCGTAGTCCAACCCCAATCACTGCGTCTCAGAAGTCGAAGCAGCCGGCATCAGAAAGCAACAAGGAAAATTCTCTTGACAGCCTTGACAACCACGATTGATCTGAAGAGCGCCAATGATTGTTATTTTTCTCGTCGCCGCCCCATAGGAACTGTGGGACAGCTTTGGTTCATAGGTTACAAAGCGGACACCACAAATTTGATACTCATTTGTATTCAGTATTGCTATGAGGTACCCCAAACCTGCCTGCGACAGTTTTAAACCTCAAAGTAGCTGTTCCCCATAGGTTGTGTTTTATGTAACGAGGAAATAGATGGGTGTAGATCTGAGGAGTCATTGGGCCATCACTCTGGATAGTAAAGATCACCATGCAAGGGTCACAATAAGACCGCCTCCGAATGCATGGTATTGTCTAGTCCGAACAGGAAGTACTAGCATCCTCCCCACCGCCCCGTTTCTGTCTGTTGTATATCCGAATTCGCTGTATAGTTATCCCGTTGTCACGTCTCTCAGACTGACACCGTTGTACATTCTGATTGGCTGTTCTCCGGGGCTGTCAGCAACGTCAAGTTGGCTATGAAAGATGATGCCCACGCTGGTATCCCAAGCCTCTCAACGATGCTTAACCCCCTTCTGCAAGGACGCAAGGCGGTCCTCCGCAAACTTATGAAGCTCGATAAGCGTCACCGCCGGGCTGGTGCCGGCGTGAAGATCGATGAATAAGACCGGCTGGATGGGATCCTCATGGTTAATAAATCCCTGGGGATCTTTAAGATTCATCTTTATCGCCACAGAGAAGGCATTCATAATCCTGTGGTAGCATTGTTAGTATTTTTCGACGCTCGACAAGGTCCGCTACACACCGGGTGAGGGTATCAGGGTCGGTAGTGGACTTAATGAACCCTTTCACAACCGCACGGTAACCTTCTTTCGAGACGAATCTAGCTGGGGAGACGATTTCTTTTGCGACAAGTGCGAACCCTGGTTTTGTCCGCTTCTCAATCTCGACGCTCCCTTTGTATATGGTCCATGCCGGAGTGGGTAAGCCGTTCTTTTTGGCTGCGTCGTAGAACCCATTGATTCGCTCCCACTGGCCAATGTTGGTATAGATCTTCCATGCCCAACCTTTGATCATCCATACACCGCTTGTCTCCCTGCTACTGTGAGTCGGACCTGGTTTCAGGCAAATCACTTCCCCCCCCTCCAGAGTGAATTTGTTGGGTATGGGCTTTGTGGGCTTTTCTGCGGGCTTTGCTGCGGGCTTTTTTGGGGGCATGATCGCGGATAATGCTATCCCGAGTGCGAGGTGACGAAACTCTTCGAACTACTTGCTGGTCGAGTATACGACTTGGGGATCGTATGAGAGTAAGGCAAGCGTTGTGTGAAGCCGAAAGCCACCTCGTTTTCTAGGCGACTTATATGTAGGCGAATGGCCAGCGCTAAATTTCATTTAACTTCCCATGTGTATCAGAGGATGCTCATAGACGAGCGGTTCCCCTTGTGATGCCACATAGGTCTTCAAACCTCGTCTCTTCTCGTCCTGATGTAAGCAGAGGGGCTGCACGAATAGATGCCTAGCAAACCTTACGGGTTAATGTGCTTCGTAGCAGGCTTGAGGGTATGTACTGTGTTTGAAGGGCGCTAGCGAGTAGTGCCGGCAAGACGCCACAAGTCATGGACCAGCCGTCGCCGCAAGGGATGGTGGTAGGATTCGCACGACGATAGATGTAAACATGGAATCTTACTGGGTGCTGTCGCGCTTGGCATGATGTGTGCCTGCTACTTCCATCCAGGCTTCCGCGCTTGAATGAAACGTGGGAGGACCACCTATCATGTGCATGGCTATGGGGGTGCCACTTATGCTTTCGTGATTCACCACAAGCGCGCCCGTGGGCCTTGGAACACTGCGACGATACCTAGCCACAGTGGCTTGATCAGCAATATCCGGTGTCGTGTGACTGGGCTGCGGCTGACGTGGACGAATGCGGTAAAATAGATAAATTGAAAGAGCATGGAGACGACCCATCACATTCGAGGGCCATGTGCATTATACCCACTGGCTCGCGATCCACTACATCGTCCAGCGGCACATAAGTGGGCCTGACCATAAGTACTTCCATAACATTATTCTTTGCGATTTATGCACCGGTCGACTCCGTCAAGAAATCTGCAAGATCGATCATCAAGTCAACGAGCGCGTATTATTCACTGTTTTACGAATGTCAGAGAGAATGGTTGCTCACCGCGCGTCAACTCGTAAGCTGCAAACGTGCTTCCAGCGGCCGGGATGCTGTGCAGAACTGCGTGACTTCTTGCGCAAGACCCATCAGACTTGGAACCCACCTTCGGAGTACTGCGATAGCGTCGGTGAGCTGAAAGACAGAAGGGCGAAGAGACGAGACTCACACGACGGACTCAATCCCCTGAATAATCCCTTGCTGAGAAACACATCATTCGATCAATATACTTATAACGACAATTAATAGTGCAATGGGGCTTACAATCCGCCGTCAGAGATGACTGCTCTCAGTTCCCCAATGATGTAGGTCCACGGACGCGATGTTGGGGGTGTGGAACGTAGCTGAATACGGGATTTGATGACGTCTTGAGATAGTGTTAGACTCGAATAATACGTTGAACAGGTTGTGGGCAAAAGAGCATACCAAGAGGATAACATGAAAGCCAATATGCAATCTATGTTGATGTGATCAAGCACAACGCATTTCAGAAGAAAGAAAAAAAAGAGGTGGAGGACAGGTATACAAACCCCTCCGGTTGATCCACTCGCGAGAAGAGCCCATGCAGGCACCTGTTGCCCATATATCCCTTGAAATTGTCGTTTTGAGAATTCGAATGCTTTTCATCGTTCAGAACGGGATAGGCGGCGTATGGCATTTAGTTCGTGAATATTATCTTTACGGGATGTAATAAGGATACAGGTAGCCGGGCTCACCCGAGTAGAACCTGATTACACGGGTCAGATTCTTATCCGGGACCATAGATAACATGTCACCTACCCGGCATATGCAGGAATTTCTCGTGCAACAGTAACCTGATGTGAACCCGGGTTAGCATCAAAGGTCTAGTATTTAAGCATCAGGAAAGAAGGCGGAAACCCGACGAAACACAATTTCTCTTGACCTCACTGTGCTAATGTAGGTATCAACGAACGACCAGCAGGGTTGGATATGGAGTTCCGGGCAAGACAGTGAATTCAGAAAGAAGATATCTTACCCAATACCCTCTCATGATCCCTTTCGTGAAACCCCATTGCTTCCACATCTCCTTCGCGACGGTCCGAAGTCGTTTGTCGCTTGTGGAACCGTACTGACCTTGCATCCTTACTTTAAACATCTCAACTGCAGGTTGAGGTAGGGGTGAGAGAGGTCATGAAATAGGTGACCACGAGTGAATGAGCCCACCGGGACTGGCAAGAATGGCGTTAATGGCGCCGGCCATACCACCCGCAAGGGCGATCTGCTGGATGCTCATGTCTGGATAAGGAGAGATGGCTCTCTTCGATGCTACGTAGGCAGCGAAGAGGAGAGAGTTCACTCCAGCGATACCAAGCAGCGGACTGGCCATGCCTGTGAAAGTGGTGGTTCAAATCACGATGGTACGGGACAAATGCATGGATAAAGTGAGGACGATGGATGGGCGTTGTGAAAGCACGTATTAAACGAGCGCTGATATACAACAAAGGTTCGAACCTTTGTACAGTGCAAAAAATCCCTCCTTTTGGACGGTTTGGACGAGGATATCCATGGGTCCATTCTATCATTCGAAAGCCGATCAGCCTCTCCAAGGGTCAAGAGGCCACACCTCCGATCAAGATGGAAAATGGAATGAAACGACTCACAAACATTCCTTCTGTTTGCCACCACGAGGATGACCGTGAATCAGGCGAAGAAGTGCAACGGAGAGAAAGTCGACGCACTGGGTGCGATTTGTGCACGAGTCTTGATGGTATCGAGGGGCTGACCTACGAGCACCTGTGCAGCACCTCCAGCGCTGCCTGCGATGAGGTCATTAATGGTGGAGGCAAACGGGCTAGACATGAGGGATAAAAATGTGGTCCGTCTCCTGGCGTTTGGCGCAAAGTATGTTTCTTTTATGCCCGAGGTGATGGATTTGCTTTGGGGTGTCTAGTTTACAGAGCAGTGATGAAACAAGTCGAACGAGTTCGAGAAGCACGTTGATATGTCGTGATCATCATCCGAGTCACACGCTCATTCCAAGTTTCGTCAGTCAGTCGTCTTTTGACATGCCATCCACTGGCACTACAGCCGAACAATGCAAGAGTCGCTTGATTTACGATCTCGAACAGCGAACAGCTGTAGCCAGAACTTTGCTCAACGAAAGTATCCTCCACACTGGAATCCTTGTCGCAATTTCTAGATTTTCAGGCTGCTTTCTCAGTGTAACGTCGTCCGAGCACCTTCACTACCGCTGAGAATGCTATCTCGGCTGCACTACATGAGGACGGTGGCTTGATATTCGATTCAAATTGGGCGAGTCAGGATCCCATGACCAGTGATGCGGCTGTGTGATGCTGGCTTTCATGTGGAGAAAAGAATTTCGGCTCTTTTCGTTACCATCCATGTTCCTAAGCGCTGGAGTAGGCAGCGCAGGATTCCAACGACGGTACATTCGACTGACCTACCATACCCGTTGACACGGCAAGACACTCCTACTACATCATCTCCCTTGGCCTTCTCTCATGTGGACCAGGCTTCACATCCCATGGCGGAGCCCAAGGAGGACGTCACCAACGAATGGTAATCCGTTGGCAAACTCAACGTTAGTCAAGCCTGACGAACTGGGATGCTCATAGAACTGCGAAGGTTTGGCGGTCCCGAGGCCGTCGCACCCTCCGAGGGGGATTCGACAGTTGAAGGAGTAGGGGTCAGTGGTGAGCTCCTTGGTCAATTTAGAGACATTCCCGTGGTTTCTGATCGTTACTCAAGAGCCGCTCCTCGTTGATACCCATCAAGGCGAGATATCATTGGTGTCATTTCTACATGATGGGAAGCATATCGTCACTGGCGGCAGTGATGGAACGGTTCGGCAGTGGAGGGTAGCAGAAGGTCGTAACGACACTGCTGAGGTGGGGCAACCAGTTCATTCTGATGGGGAGATGAAGCCAGCGGTTGTCTCAAAAGACGGCAGGTGGATTATACTCGTCGGGGTTGGAGGACGAAGGGTAACGGTATGGGACGCCACGACTCATGAAAGAGTGGTCGAGTCTGTCGACGCACATGAGCAGAAAATCACTGCCCTTGACGTGTCACCCGATGCGTCAAAAATTGCGAGTGGATCGCAAGATGGAACAATGTTCGTCTGGTGCTTACAAACAGGGCAACTCCTTGCTGGTCCTTTCAAGCAGGGCCAGTCAGTCTCCGGTATGCGATTCTCGCCCATGAGCGATCGCCTGGCCAGCGCTGGATGGGATTTCTCGATTCGTATCTGGAATGTTTGCGGTGACAGCGATCAGTCTGTAACATGTCTTCACGCTGATCCGGTGTTCTCATTTGCTTGGTCCGGGGATGGTCGTCGTCTCTTTTCTGGTTGTTACCGGGGATCAATCCTGTGCTTCGATGTCTCGAGTTCGACGTCAGCCGTGTTGAAATGGCCTGGCCACCCTCACTCTGATTCCATCTCTGTGCTTTGCCTTTCGAACAATGGCAGGTTCATCGTCTCTGCTTCTGGCTCAGAAATTTCTGTCAAGATTTGGGACGTGCATACGCGGTCCGAGATTTGCTCTCTTAGACATGATCGCGAGGTAATCAGTACCGCAATCTCACCCGACGATGGTCACATTGTCACTGGCACGAAGGACGGTCGAGTCTCCATATGGAATCTGCGAAAAGTTCTTCCGATGACCTATTTCTCCTATGTGGGTTTAACCGTCCACGGTATCCTTTACCTGGTGCTGATTATCCTTGCCCGTAGCCACTGACTGCTTGCTTGGCACCCTTCTCTTCTTCGAGTTCACAACCTATCGTGAGTCGGCACGGTTATGCGGTCCTTCACGTGATCTCATCCGATCTCATCTGCGAATGTCACCATGTAGTTAACGGATGTCAGCAATGCTGCGTTGGTCTCTTGGAGGCGAGGCGAGTTGGCCAGAGCGGAAGAAATTTTATCCAGCGAAATTGTGCACGGCTCGGATCCTTTACGGTGTCGTCTTGCCAACAGATCCCTCGTGCGGACGCGTCTACGACAATGGGATAGGGCCTTGGATGATGCACAAGAGGTATCGTATACCTTCCAACTAACGCATGCTCTTACTAACGCTGGGGTCATCAAGTCACTTCTTGTCAAACCGTCGCTGGTGGCCCTCCTTGCAAAAAGTGTGGCACAGTCTGGTCGGACATTGCACGACGCTGCGATTGAAACCCTTGATTGTGCACTTGAAATTTGTGATCAAAAAGAAAGAGGTTTCGTTGATGTGATCAAGGTACGCAGGGATTCGCTTGATCCGGGATGTTGTCGCTCTATTGTGGGTTCAGGCCATCACCTTCTTTGATGCCGGTCACCGTGAACGTGCTATATGCCATGTGAGAGACCTGGTTGAACGTTCCCCAGACGTGAAACATCCTTGTGCTTTTGTACAGGCAAGTGGTCGTACTGTAGGTTTTCGTTCCAACCTCAACGTATCCATGTAGGCAAGAATGTATGCTCTCCTTGCCACGAATGCCATGGATAGTCTGGAGTACGATAATGCAATATCTTTGTTGGCACAGGCACGGGACCTCTGCCCTTCAGGCCATTTCCCAGAACTGGATACCATTTCGCTCGTAAGACGTTCGTCGCGATCTCTCAGCGAGAGCCATTGAGGTATTCTACCAGATCAATGGATGGATGTTTAACGACTTGAGGGTCTCGATTTATCGACAATTGTGTGAGGCTTGTTACGCCTCACGCCGCACCCGAGAGGCGTTAGATAACCTACAAGCGATGGAGAGCATATTCAAAGACGAAATCAAAGTGAGAAATGGACTCGAGAGGTGGATCGCTGGTGGGTATATAAAGCACATCCGGTTATGACAGTGCCTAACTTGCCCACAGATTTCAAGTCCCGGTGCGTCGAGATGGTGGAAAGCCAGGCAGACAGGGCGATGCACAGCAAAGATTATGATGGTGCCATTGTTCTGTACACGGCGGCATTAGCCATCAATTCGGACCAGGTGCTTGCAGCACACTTATTCACGAGACGCAGCGAGGTGCGGGCAGCGTTATGCTTATGGGAAGATGCTTTGAAGGATGCAGACGAGGTACGCGCCGCCAGCGTAGTGGTTTTATCCGACTCATTGCCTTATGTGGATCAGGCAATCAAATTAAATCCTACTTCCCCCTGGGGTTATGAAAGACAACATGCCGCATTACACGAGTTGGGACACTATGGAGAGGCGATCGATGCGCTGAAAACGATGATCTCAGCTATGGAAAATTCTCCTGAGCCAGAAACCCGACGTGAGTGTTCCGGAATTCCCGACAGTTTCTGTTTGATGACGGTTCTTATAGACCTGCGCGATAATTACATCGACCCATCAGAGACCCAGAATGAGATCTTGGAGGTGTTCAAGAATTCCGCCCACAATTCCCCATTTCGTCTCATCGATACTACGAGTGGGTTGCTGTGTGATGCTGAAGAACGGAAGACGATATTCAAGGAGGATTCAGTGTTCCAAGAGCTGGTCTCATCCATGACAACCCAACTGCAACGGGAGCGTATCGACACCATCACTAGGCGATATTTTCGATACGTGATGCTCTCTCATCGGTGGGAAGCAAAAGAGCTTGAACTGGCTGATGTCATGGGCAAGTCTATATACGCCCTAGACGCTTCTCCCTCCGCCACAAAACTCCAGCGATTTTGTCGCCTCGCACGTGACGCCCAGTTTCGATGGACGTGGAGTGACGCGTGTTGTATTAACAAGGACAAGGACGTTGAGTTTGAAAGATCTATCAACTCCATGTTTCACTGGTATCGCTGTTCTGCCGCCACCTTCGTCTATCTCACTGGTGTACCACCTCTATTAATCCCGGGTGCATTGAAGGGGAGCGTCTGGATGACACGTGGATGGACGTTACAAGAACTCCTTGCGCCACCCGTCATCCGCTTCTTCTATGAAAATTGGACACCATACCTGAACAACAACTCCCTCAATCACAAAAAATCTGCCGACATCATGCAGGAATTAGAGGAGGCAACCGGTGTTACTGCACATAATCTCCTCGCCTTCCGTCCAGGCCCGGAACATATCCAGCTCAAACTCCGCTTAGCATCGACACGCGAGACGACGGTGCCTGTGGACATGGCCTATGGCCTCTTTGGCATTTTCGGCTTGACCATGCCTGTCATACATGGCGAGAGTCAGCAAAACGCACTTGGTCGCCTCTTTCAGGAGATTGTGGCGCGTTCAGGCGATGTCACTTGCCTTGCCTGGGCAGGGCGATCGTCCGAGTTCAACAGTGCCTTCCCAGATCACATCCGGGTTTACCAACGCGACTCCATTACAATACCCCATATAGGAGAGGACGACATGAGGAGGCAGGCCGCCGAATTACGGTGTACATGGACCCCTGAGGCAGAAACACAGGCTGCAAGGTTTTATGAGAGGCTGTACTCGTTAACCCCCGCGCGCTGCGCAAACCAACACCTTTACCTCCCTTGCATCGCATTTCCTGTGATGATGTTCAGAAAAGTCAAGCGAGCCGACGGGACGCGCGCATACCGTGCCATGACGAATGCGCTCGAGGATGTGGACATCCGCACGGAGAGACTTGTGCTAAAAAGTCAGGGTTCGGGAGACTTCGTCCTCGTTTGCCCGTGGATCGACGAGCTACTCGGTGCTACCTCACTTCGTCACGGTTATCATCAATCAAGTGGAGATGGAGAACCCACCCTCGACAGTGATTCGGAGCTGGAATCAGAACCAGAGGACTCCCGTAGACCGAGCTCGGCGGTAGCTGTACTCCCCGAGCCAGACACGCCTTTGCCCCACGACCCGTGTCGAGAAGATGCCGCATCAAAAGCGTTGAGGCTGGTCATTCGTTTCAGACAACCACTTGGTGTGTTGTTGCTCCTAGCTCAGGGACATGGGCAATATCGGAGGGTTGCGACGGATCATGATATCACCATTCGTGTACGCAACGGGGTCTCGGTCGACGACATGGTCTTGAATACGCTAGAAATTCTTTGATTCGCATCCAAGCGGGAGTACGTGGCATGGTTTTTGTCGTTGTGGGTATGTATGTACTTTTCATCATACGCGGCATGCCGGGATTAGACTGGGGAGTAAAATCGCTCCTCGTAGTTAGTTGGTAGTGCATTTAAAATTTTACCTTTAATCTGCGGGCTGTGGATCATGCCATTACGACCAATTCGCCCACCATGCGCGCGTGCTGTGTCAAATGACAAACCCTATCTGACCCAACCCGACATAATAGATTTAGAGCGACTCTCTTCCACACACGACAACCATCGCGAACTCTGTTACGAGAGCGAGACACCTCCATCGACCGAGAACTATCATAACCAAATGAACACACAAGTACTTGCGGCAACGGGTTGCACACTTACACTCTGGCCTGCAGCACCGCGATCGCGTCAGCAATGTTCCTACCGGGTAACGATCCATAATATCATCAGTCGTGCTCACCAGTGATATGGTGTGCCACCTTTGAGGAGAGAAAAGACACCACGTTCGCCACGTCCTCTGGCTTTCCAAGGCAACCCATCACAGACTTTTCTGCCGCCTTGGAAGCGTACAGCACGTTAACTGCATCTTCCCGAGCAATTGTACGACAAAAAGACGCACGGTCTTGTAATAATCGCCCTGGTATACCTTACTACTCTCCTCGCGTTCTTCATTCGCTACCTTGATGCTCTCTACTGGGGTCGCCCCATTAGCCCAACCCCGTGACAATGTCGGGCTCGGACCTACTTACACATCGGCGACATCGTAGGTCCTGGCGCATACGAATTGACAGTGATACCATGACGACCCAACTCGAGGGCTTCGTAAGGCGGTAATAATGCCAACATGGACGGGAGGGCATTTCGTCAGCTGTTACATTCCAAATCGAACGTCCCCTCGACGACACAATAGGCTCATGAATGAAAGGGAGGGAGAATAAAACGGTACAGGACAATGCAACTTACCTGCGCATTGTACGAGCCCACGCACGGCAAACTTGGACGAAGAATACGCGATCAGATTAACGCGCCCTATTTGATTTGGCCGATCAACGTCTTACCGGGATGACACGGGGTACCTACCAATCTTCCCGGCGACGGACGAGGCGCCGATGAGTCGACCTCCGCGTCCTTGTGCGATCATCTGCTTTGCTGCATACTTGAAACAGAGAAATGTCCCTTTGACGTTGACTGCAAAATTCGAATCCCAATTGTCCAGGTCGGCTGTCGACCATCATTAGACCGGGATAACGATCGCACAGTAAGTACCTCAATGGCTACCACACGCAGGCTGAAGTGCATTACCTACTTTCCAACAAGGTGCCCACCCGACAGGTCCCTGCATTCGCGACCATCTATCGTGGCATATCATTAGAAGTGGGACACATTCACGCTTGATCGAGATGCTGATTGGCTTGTGGACACCTACCACATCTAATCCACCCAAGTCCCGAACAACATCAGTGATCATCCCCCTGACCTGCTCCTCGTCTGATACGTCTGCGATTATCTGCATCGTTCGTCGTCCCATAGCTGCGATCTCCGTGGCGATGGCTTCGAGGTTGGTGCTATTGGCCTGGAGATCGTTCACAGCAACATGGAACCCGTCATTAGCGAGTCGCAAGCTGATAGCACGGCCGATGCCTTGTGCGGCACCTGTCACGATTGCAACACCCAAGGAGCTCATTGGTACGAGGTAGGTAGTAATAAGACGTAGTTTGGGATGTGGTAGCGCCTATGTGGCACGAGCATGAATCATGATATATCTGGAATTAGGACTGGTGCCTCGGAAGTGTCACCCATTTCCACCGGTACGGGTACAAGTACACCCCCAGGTCCCCGGGCCCCCGGGGTATACCCGTGTAGTTCAACAGGATTAACAATCTGATTCTGATTTTTAGTCTGTCTCTGTTCCGTCAGAGGTACTAACACTTGTTTATTCGGTCGGCGTTGTAAAGGATCGGCAGTCGCAGCCCTCTAATGGAGATTGCCCGGGTCGCATGGATGTCCGGAGGGCTATTGGGCAGCGCAACTCGAAGGATTGGTTGTGCCTGTGTCCCACCCCCATAAGATGCTCCGTCACAACACCCATACCCTCAGGTTCGTACCGATCAGAGCATGTTGTATGGAGCTGACTATATGGTACCGAATCAGTTTAATGTTGTACCAGCCCGGCCCGCCTCGGGCTTGGAAAAAATTGAAGCCCAAGCCCAGGGCCCCAGCTTGGGGAAGCCGCCGGCCTGGCCCGGCCTTGGTGCGTTAGCCAGGGTGGGTGGGGAGGGGGGAATAGGTAAGCATGAGGTAGGCATAAGGCGGCGAGGTGACAAGAGGGCGACGGCGCCGTATCGGGGGTGTGCGAGGGCGAGGGTGAAGGCGAGACGGCGAGGCGAAGAGACGAAGAGGCGGTGGGAGGGCGAGACGGCGAGGGTGAAGTGAGGGCAAGGGTGAGGTGAGGGTAGTGGCGGGAGGGCGAGAGGGTATCATGACGGTGCCGTGGCAGCCGTGCACACGCGTTTGCCACGCCGTCGTCGTGTTGACGCCGTGTTGGGAGGGTGCGGGGGCGAGGGGGAGATGGTGGGAGGGTGGGAGAGCGAGAGGGGCGAGGGCGAGGGTGAAGTGAGGGCAATGGCGACGACCGCGAGGATCGTCGTCATACACGTGACCAAGTCGTGGCCCAGGGGTTATCGAGGGGTGAAGCCCGAGCCGCAGGCCGCTGCAAAGAGCCCGGCTCGTCCCGGCCCGGCACAGGCTTCAGGTCGGGCCGGTACAACACTAGCTACTACCGATGGTGATTGGATGAATCTGTCGTCACGGTGATGGGGCCCGGATCGATCCTACATCTCATGTTGCAACTAAATGGCGCGCCACCGGCGAGTATCGGCGAGCGCTTATCCAGAACGGACACCAGTCGCACTGGGGGTTGTACACGGATTCTTGAAACACATCACACGGGAATTTCCCAACACTGAGCGATGACCGTCAGCCTCCCCACGAACCACATTCAGTCAGTATACCCATTTGAATGCCAGCCATCCTGTACGACGGTCCTTGCTCGACTCGCGGGCCATCCTAACAAATGAAACCACAGATCCGGTCTGAACATACCTGCCGACAGCTACATGCGTCACCACCACTGGTATGCACGTCAACTAGGCGCAACCCCTGCAACGCACACCATTTTGACGATTTTCACCATCCTTGCGGTGGTTTCCTTCCTTGCGGGCCTTGTTCGGGTTGCAGTCTTAAGGGTGTGTGTTTGCTCGCTGTGGCCGCGCCTAAACAGTGGATAAAATGGATTAGTTACAGCGCGTGTACGATGTGACGCCGCATGCGGTGGTGCAAGCACCGCCAGGTTTACAACGCAGGCATGTTATCACTGGAATTCTTGCCAACGGACACGTTGGTGCGGATGCGAGGGATGAAGATGCAGACGAGATACGTGAAACAATATCGAGATCCACGTCTATCAATGGCGAGCGTTTTCATGGATTGATTGCTCCCAGAGAGTGACGTGTTTGATCATAGTGCAAGAACTTCAAGGAACAGTAGGCCAACCAATTCAGCGTGGAGAAACGAGGATTCTGCGCGTGATGAACGAGAATGGCCGACAATCGAGGGTGTCTTTGGATTCCGGTACGACAGCGCCAGATCAGCCCCCGGGGCTGATGACCACTCACCAAGATGGCGGCCACGTACCAGAACATGGCGACCACGAGCCCATCGGACTACCCCACCCTACGTGACCAGATCGGCAACATGAGCACCTGTTTATGACCAACTTTTATCGTGAACTTGATGATCATTCAGCATGAATGCTAGTCTACAAAACCTCCACTCGTCAGTAGCAAATGGTAGGACACCAGACAAACTTCAAGCATCCCCAGTTACCTGTTTTGCATCCAAGTAATCTGTTTGGTGTATTAAAAAGTCCGGAGGCTTCCAAAGGCAACGTTGCTGATTGCGTGTCGAATAGACCATGACATCCATGACTGTACGAGTTGCACTGGTTTTATCACTTGAGAAAGAGGGTGAGAAGGTGGACCAGACAAGATGTATCACCAGCTGGGGCCTACGGATGGAGTATACGGAAGGACAACCTCCCAGGCACGGAGTCAAAGGAAGATGGCAGCTCCTTTTTTCATGGTCTGCAGTGCTTTCGGTCTACTCAGTTGAGCTCGCTGGAGGACTCAGATCGGCGACTGGCAGTGCTTATGGTAATTACTTACTCCGAACAGTTCGCTCTCAAAGGGCCTGCTTTGTAGCCACCCTCTAATGCTCACCTAGCATAACACCTTAGACACCTTCGTCGCGCATTTGTCTGGGTTCATCCCGAGCGTCCATGCGTTTTAGATGAGGGAGATCATGCCATGACTCATGCAATGGTCCAAGTCGTGGGCTGCGGTTCGGAACTGTTCGTCTGAGATGTGGGAATAATGCCTAAGCGTACGGGCGTGCGAACCCTAGCATCCTTGCACCGTGCGCGCTCGTCCCCACAAGTTCTGCAAGGGCGTCTCGTCGTCTGTCTGTCGTGTTTTTATCGGCGCCGTTCGGAGTCGTCGTTGGGACCTTCACCGCCCGAGTGCACGACCGTTCTCCATTCTGAAAACGTCTACAAATTGTACCAGGGGGTGATGGTGATGATGGGGCTATTCCCTTGGGCTGTGGACTTGGTGCCTGCATAGAGGCTGAGCAGTCTGGCCCCGGGTTTCCGACGCTACCAATATTCCTGTCCACCCGCCAGTGTCAATAGGACTCAGGAACGGAATTCGCCATGATGTGAGTATGAACCCTACGCGCCTCAAAACAGACTCGTGTGAACCCTATTGTACACACCGCGGAAATCCGAAGCACGAAAGATGTGTTTTAATGGTTCTTCCGGTTCATTGATTAGCCCGGGTGGGCGCGATTCGCGACACAGTATAGCGAATGGGAGATCGCAGAGCGATGGATCCGAACAATCCAGATGAACCTGACTTTTTCTATCAAGTTCCTCGACCGCCAAATAATCCACCAGTGTGTCCATGCTCCTGAAGAAATCCCAAAAGTATCTTGCCGTATAACCAGTCTCCTCTGCCGTGCCACAGCTAGCGGATTCCTTTACGTAGTGCGTGACTACGGATTCGGCTTTCCAAGTAATGTACTGCGTTGCGCATGATCATTAATATATTAGTAACATTCAAGCAGCAGCCAAGCGTCTTTCTCCGACACCGTTTGGTTGAGGCTCAAGGCTGATTCCTCGTAGCCGCCAAAGTACCCACCCAGATATGATCGACCTGGTTGACGGTAGTGCGTGTGAATTATCAACAAAAGGATGTATCCTTACCTCTCGGTCAAACGTTATAACAGTAGACGCAGTCAGTAATACCATCAAGGGTGTATGACACATAGTACCTACTATGACTGTACAGGACAACTACGGCGGTAGCCACCGGTCGTATATTAGTAGCTCACCGGCACTGGCAACCAGACGTCTGTTTCTGATACTGGGTATTTGCCTGCCGTACCAGGTGTCTATCTAACGTGAGAATATGGTCGACCGGGGGAAGAGGGGGGCGCGACTATCGAGATGACCCTCAGTCGTGCGCTTGCAACAGACTGAGGTGTTCGACAATACTACGAGGATCTTATATACGAAGGAAACTGAATGGATCCGAAAAGAGTGAAAGCGATCCTGAAAGAACCATCGGGCGGAATAGAGTGCTACGTGAGGGGAACAATGAGATCGTATGGAAAGAAAGAGGTACGCGATACTGTGGTATGGAGCGTTCGCAGGGTTTGCCAAACGCAACGAGAGTTCATTGGGTGCGCTGCACCTGAGGAATGGCGGCGCGTCGGGACCGCGCGTGCGCCGGTGATCGATTGGGCCGGTCGCGGTCTGTCTGGCATTCGCAAACTCTTGCTTGCGCAAGTGTGCACGAAAACGACGCAGCCACCCCGACAACTCAGGATCCTCAGCGTCCCCATATTTCGGGATTGCTCTGTCAAGTTGCTCACGGGTTGCCAATGCCTACACCACCTCAGGCAGCACTTTTCGGAGGCAACAAGGGTCCCGGAGACCCATTTCCTTTTTAAGCGGTAATGGGTCTCTCAGACTCCCCCCTCTCGTGAGCCTCGCAGCCTCAAAAATCAAATCAGCCTCAAATCGGCCTCGTGCGCGCCCCGCTGCACCCTCGTGGGTGCCTCCTCAGTTCCAAAAATGACCCGTCAGTGCCTCGTAGTCTCAACAATGCATCCACGACTGACTCCGTCACGAAAAATGTCAGCATGGCGCGACAGGATGCTGCCGCCTGACCCACCCGCCCACCCTCGCACTCCCGCCCTCTGAGTCGTTCTTTCTCTTTCTGACATGGCTCCGAGACCAGACACTCGATTAAATATATCATTGTATAGATACATACAAAGTGGAAGCTTAGGGGGTCATGTGAGCTGACCATACCACCCGACAGACCGGCTGTACGATGGAACGGGTACAAGACCCGCTGCGGGTTTGCACGTGGGTACAGGTGAGTGGGAGGTCGTCGTCGTCGCTATCGTCGTAGTGCGTGTGGCTCGCGTGCCCCCGCGCTCGTCGCCGTCGCTGTGGTGTGGACGCGCAGTCGCGTGGCCTCCGCCCTCGTCGTAGGAGTAGTGGTGCGCTTGCCCTCGCGCGGACATCCCCTCATCACCCATGATGGTGGTAGTGGTGGTGTGCAGCCCCCGTGCTCGCTGTCGTCGTCGCTGTAGTGCGGAGGGCGAGAGGCGAGAGGGTAGGGTCACGACAGCGCCATGGCAGTCGCGATAACGCGTCCGCCACGTCGCAATGCCGTCGTCGTCGCGTTGTGGCCATGGCGTTGATCACATTGGCGCCGTCGTCATTGTTGTCATGTCGCCGTGGCATTGGCCATTGGCGTGCCGTCGTCTTCGTAGTGGTGGGAGTGGCGGCGCTGTGGCAGGAGGGAGCGAGTGTGTCTTGAGGCAGTATTCAAGTATTTAAGTGTATGTGAGGCCTAAAGCTCCCTCGAGCAGGGGACGGAAGAGGCCTGGAGGGACTTCAAATGACACTCGCAAATGAGGCCAGTTTGTCCCTCTGACCGATTAGGATTTTGGTGGGGAACAATCCGCGTGGGAATAAAAGAAAAGCACTGCCAAGGGTGGTGTGATGTTTAGGTCACACAGAGTCTCAGCTCAAAAGAACTGGTAAGTAACGACTGAGAGAGAACTAGGGAATTCTAAGCTATCCTCCGTCCCCTTTTATACCTACAAGGCTGTCTATATCTATGTTGACAGCTAGGATCCCTTAGTGTACAGTAAATTGACATGAAACACCTAGCACCGCATGACTGAAGATAAGGTCATCAACACGGTCGTTGCAGGTGGCCTCTGCCAGATGTCCTTCAAGTCGCTAGCACTTTTTCGTTACACCGCCCGCCACGGGCCATGACACACATGACCTCGTGTGCCAACTGACCTAGGGGTGCCATAAGCAGTCCCGTCTTGTACAACATAGCGTAATTCACCAGTCACCGGTGTACACTTTTTTTCCCTGGGGAGTCCCGATGTATCTTTCCACGCCTCTGGTGGTCCTTCTAAGTAGTGAGATAGGCAGATTCGGCTTTCTAGATACTACAACTGACGTGTCACTGATTCTTCCCGTCATGTATTAGTAACGACATTGCTCACCCGTACTGGCAGCCAGGCGTCTGTTCTCAGAGCTGATTTACTCATCTTTGAGCGTGCCTGCCATATCCCTGATGGAACCGTTGTCTGTGGATGAATATCTCCAGCTTGTAGACGTGGTCTACGTCGCTCGGACCACTCAGAGTTGGTTTTCTTTTCCCCATCACTCCACATGTTGATCACGACGCTCAGTGGCTGTGGCTGTAGCCGTCTTGTACGGTCATGGTAAGTGCGATGTCCCATACCCCCTTGATGTTGTCGTTGATCCCATGTACAGCTATGACCTTCGACAGAGAGGTAAGAACACATCCTTCCGTTGGTAATTCGTGTGCACTAGTATGTCATGCACCCGATCAACTAGGTCGACCATATCTGGGTGAGCACTTTAGCTACACATTCCTCACGGTGTTGATAGTTATTTCCTGGTAGAATCACCCACTCTCCCTTGGAAGCATTGCTTATATGGTAGTAAGCCACTCCACCTTTGGTAATACCCTTTTCGCAAATTTAGGTCATGATTCAGATCCGTTACACCGGCGATGCATTCGCAATGTGAGTTTGTGGATAAAGGCTTCCTCCTTCTGACCCGCTCAACACCCTGTCCAGCATGACCCTCATTGGTCGGGCTTATTTTTTTGAACATCGATAGCTCTCGCTGAGCCATCTATAGCTTTCTTCGGAAGGGGCGTTCAAACACAGAAAGTACGTAGTCTTTGCATGTCTATACGCATTTTCTATGCTGATTGCATCATAGTTGTGCGTCCATCTTTTGTCACTTTCCATAGATCCTTGGACATAAAACACTCTACACAGCTGTAAGCTAGTCTTAATCGTATCCTCCTTCTCACCCCCCTTACTCCTTTTCAAGGCACAATTTACTCCATAGTCCAAACATGTCTTGCCGTAATTCTATTGCTCATGATTCAGCGTATGTTTAGCACTCTTTGATTTCGTCCATTGCTGACGTTCTTCAAGTGATCCTTCAAGCCCGATTATATGCCTTGTATCAACAATCAAAGAGAATCCTTGCATTGATGATTTTTGGTTACGTGTGCGAAATTGCGGCCTTGCTGATCATGACGGGTTTTGTCGTCGCCGATTTGCAAGGTATGTCTGTTCTCTATACACCCGTCTCCAACTCACCCGTCCATCGCTGCAATGTCATGGAAACATAGTCATCGATGAAATTACGACGGGCCTATATATATGTGCCAACGCGGGTGGACCATCGTTTTATCATCTATATGGTCTTTTGTTGCCCGTCATCATGTATGACGGTATCCTATGTCTCCTTGCCCTGTGGTATGGCATGAGAATCCGGACACCTGGAGACCGTGCTAGGGGAATGAACGGCATATATATCGCGGACGTCATTGTGAAGGGTAACATCGGCTACTTTATCTTGTGCGCACGTTCATCCTGGCCAGGGTCACGGACCTGACATGGCATTTCCTTGCATTTTATTGTTGCAGCATCCTATTGGCAAGCATTGGCGAGCTCGTCATAAGACAATCCCTAGGAGTATGTATTTCGTTCTTGTGTCCTCAGCACATCACATGCTTGACATTTGTACACAAGGCTCACTGGGTTGCGCTACACGAAGGATACGTGACGATGATGTTTGTGATGCTCGGTTGTCGTCTGATTCTCGGCCTTCGGACGTCGCTCCAACAAGATTTGGAGGAAGGAGATATCCAGCTGGATGTAACCTGGGCTGCAGTCGCTCCATCCTCGACTAGGCTTTCGGTTTAGGTTCGTGTCGTATTCTCTCGATGTGTCTACAAGCGTCCGTCGACTCGGAACTAAGGGGGATTGACAACATTCGTAGGCACTTCTCCATGGGTTTTCTGGCGGCATGACATGACAGTGCGAGGAATGTTGATTGTATACACACCTCGGATGCTCCTAATGTGTGTTGAAAGCCTTTTCGAGGGTAGGCAGACTTCATATTGCATGTCCCAGCTTCACTGGGATCCGATCTGAGTGGGTGTTGAATAACCGAGTCACACATTCTCGGTGAAATGATCGTAGAATAGCCAGATGTACCTGGCAGGTAGATTGCCGAGCATCCCTTCATCACTCCGTTACTTTGCAAGGAATATTGAGCATGGCAAAACAATTCAGGGAATCCTTCCAAGGGCGTGATCGATCTCAGACCAGGAATCTAGCAAGTTACTTGATTCGACTTGTTGGAACCCATTTTGTCTAATAAGCATGAATAAGGTATGCTGTCGAGAAAGTCGAACAAGTCGCGAACAAGGTAGGCCTTCGTCTCAACTTTCACTTATCACGCCATTGCTCCAGTCACACATTGCAAAAAAAAGGGGGGGAAAGCGACCCCAATGTATGCACCACACCGTCTACATAAGCAAAAAAAAAAGTAAAAACCAAAAGGACAGAGACTCGGGTAAGTTACTGGGTGAAAAGAATATTAAAAAAGAGCATAAACGGATCAAATGAGAGTGTCCGAGTCGAAGAAAGCCTGCCCTCATCGTCTTGATGGTACCGGTGGTGCTGGTGAGTGTGCGGCTGCGTCACCCCCGCAATCATCGTCGTCATGTTGGTGATGGGCATGCCGTTTCGTCTCCCTCGTCGTCGTGCCGTCGTTGTGACGGCAGGTACGCGGTCGCGTCGCCCCTGCCCTCGCGGTGATGGTGGTTGCATGGTCGTATCGCCTCTGCCCTCGTCACTGCCGCTGTCGTGGTGGTGGTGGGTGCGAAGTCGTGTCGCCCCCACCCTCGTTGCCATCGTTGCGCTGCCCCCGCACTCATCACCGTCGCGGTTGTGGTGCGCCGTTGCACTACCCTCGTTGTCGTCGTCAACGTGGTGGTAGTTGGCACACCATTGTGTCGCCCCTGCCCTCATCATCATTGCCATGGTGGTGGGCGGGCGGTTGCACCGCCGTCACAGTCACTGTCGTCGGGGCGGGTACACTGTCGGGTCGTCCTTGTCCTCACGTCGTGGTCGTGGTGGTGAAAGTGCCGTTGCATCGCCCTCGCCATTGTGGTGGTGGTGGGTGCGCAGTTACATTGTCACCATCGCCATCGTGGTCACTGCGGTGGTGCTTCTTGGTGGTGGTGGTGGTGGTGCTAACTTGTCATCATCCTCATCGTCGCGATGACGGTGCCGCGTCAGTCGCGCCTACGCTCATCCTCGTCCTTGTGGATTGGTGGTGGTAGTAGTGGTTGCGTTGCGTCCTTGCTGTCCTCATCGTCATTGGGGTGACGTTATTGTTGGAGCAGCACGAGGGTGGCAGTCGTGGTGGTGAACGTGGTCGCAACAAGAAAGCAACAAGATTATATAATCTAACAGGTCACGAAAATTTGACCAAGTCCGTTAACGCCCACTCGCCGACCTCTGTGTCGCCATGTCTGCCCTTTACCTTACCATCTCGCACCACCACCTCCGCCGTTCTGCGTGATCACCAGCCTCAGATACCCTTCCTTCACCCTCGTATCATGTAGTCACATTGCCGCCTTCCTCCATACCACCTCACTTCCGCCACCTTGTCGCGTTGCACAGTCATGCCTCCCCCGTGCCCCACCACCGCCCTCATCGTTCCGCCCTGTTGACCTTGCCCTCACGTTACGCCGTCGCAGCGCCACCTCTTCCGCGTTACTGCGTCCGGCCTCAGCGCTCTCAGTTCACTGCCTCCGCCGCGCTGCAGCTCATCCCCATGCAGCTGTCGCCCTGAATTTGATTCAGCTCATCGTTCGACAGGCCCCAATCTGTGAGTCATCTGCCGAGCCAAGTTATCGCGCTCACTCGCGTCATTACCCCTCGCGCGTGCCTCCCCGCAGGTACCATCATCTGCCTGTGTCCTCAAGGCTCACACTTGGGGCGCAAACGGGCATCGGAGAGTTCCCTTCATGTTAAGACCCGCTGGCCACTGCTTATGAGGCGGTTGACATCCCTATGCCTGTCATCATGGACCTTGACGGACTCAACTCCAACACGTCCCAGTTCGGCAAGGCTGCTCAAGAGGCCATTGCATAGTACATTACCTCACATCCAATTACATGCCGTGTTGCTCAATTGGTTGACTTTTGTATTCTACCCATTGTACTTCACCGGAATTAGCAAAATCGGCCTTATTATTTAAAGAGCTTGGAATTGGACTTTTTATCGAGCGGTGTGGACTTGGTTGGTTCGAAAAAGGTCCGAAAAGTTTAATTACAGTAAGTGAAGATAAGGAATGTGTCAATTTTCTGATGGCCCCTGGATCAAAGAGTCCAATGAAACCCATTGTGCGTCCGGTGACATTTGCCCTCGGCGATTGGAATCAACCCTCAAGGGGGCCATATTGCCCGCTATGTACGCGATCCGGAAAGAAAACACTGACACTGGTCATGAACGAGGCACAGTGGCTGCGAGATGTCCTCCAAGTCGCTAGCACTTACACCGCCCGCCACGGGTCATGACACACTGGCATGACCCCGTGCGCCGACTGGCCTCGTGGTGCCATCGGCAGTCCCAACGTGCGTCTTGCACTGCACAGCCCAGTCACTGATATACCATTTTTCCTGGGGGAGTCCCAAAATGTATCTTTCCGCGCCACTGGCTACCTCTGCCTATCCTGTGGTGATCCTTCCAAGTAGTGTGAGATAGGCGGATTTGGCTTTTTAAAAACTACGACAGACGCGTGACTGATTCTTCCGATCATGTATTAGTAACGACACCGCTCACCAGTACAGTACTGGCAGTCAGACGTCTGTTTCTGACACCGTTTAGTCGCTCAGAGCTGATTTACTCATCTTTGAGCGCGCCCGCCGTATCCCTGATGGAACCGTTGTCTGTGAATGAATATATCCAGCTTGTAGGCGTGGTCTACGTCGCTTGGACTACTCAGAGTTGGTTTTCTTTTCCCCGCCACTCCACATGTTCATCACGACGCTCAGTGGCCGTAGCTGTTGCCGTTTTGTACGGTCATGGTAAGTGCGATGTCCCATACCTGCTTGATGTTGTCGTTTATCGCATGTACAGCCATAACCTTCGACAGAGAGGTAAGAATATATCCTTCTGTTGGTAATTCATGTACACTACGTCATGCGCCTAATCAACCAGGTCGACCATGTCTGGGTGAGCGCTTTGGCTACATATTTCTCTTGACGTTGATAGTTATTTCCTGGCAGAATCACCCACTCTCCCATGGAAGTATTGCTTACATGGTAGTAAGTCACCCCACCTTCAATGATACCCATTTCGCAAATTCAGGTCATGTCTCAGATCCGTTACATCGGCGATGCATTCACTATGTGAGTTTGTGGATAAAGGGTTCGTCCCTCTGACTCGCTCAATACCCTGTCCAGCATGACCCTCATCGGTCGGGTTTATTTTTTCGAATATCGATAACTCTCGCTGAGCTATCTATAGCTTTCTTTGGAAGGGGCGTTCAAACACAGAAAGTACGTAGTCTTTGCATGTTCATACGCATTTTCTATGCTGATTACATCATAGTTGTGCGTCCCTCTTCTGTCATTGTTTATGGGTCCGTCGACATAAAAAAACCCTGCACAGCTGTAAGCCAATGTTAACCATGTCCTCCCCCAACCCCCCTTACTTCTTTTCAAGGCACAATTTACTTCATTGTCCAAGGATGTCTTGCTATAATCCTGTTTCTAGTAATTCAGCGTATGTCCAGCACTCTTTGATTTTGTCCATTGCTGACATTCTTCAAGTGATCCTTCAAGCCCGATTACATGCCTTGTATCAACAATCGAGGAGAATCCTCGCGTTGATGATTTTGGTTACATGTGTGAAATCGTGGCCTTGCTGACCATGATGGGTTTTGTCGTCGCCGATTTACAAGGTATGTCTGTTCTCTACACGCCAGTCTCCAACTCACCCGTTCATCGTTGCAATGTCATGGAAACATAGTCGTCGATGAAATTACGACTGGCCTATATATGTGTACCAACGTAGGTGGACCACCGTTTTTCCTTTTATATGGTGTTTGGTTGCCTGTCATCGTGTATGACAGTGCCCTATGTCTCCTCGCTCTATGGTACGCCATTAGAATCTGGACGTCCGGAGATCGTGCTAGGGGAATGAACGGAATATATGTTGCGGACGCCATTGTGAAGGGCAACATGGGCTACTATATCTTGTGCGCACGTTCATCCTGACCATGGCCATGACTCCGGCATGACGTTTCAGTACATTTTTAATGGCAGCGTCCTACTGGCAAGTATCACTGAGCTCATCATAAGACAATTCCTAGGCGTATGTGTTTCATTCCTACATTCTCAGCACAACACGCGCTTAGTATTTGTGCACAAGACTCGATGGGCTGTGCTATACGAAGCATACGCGACGATGATGTTTGTGATGCTCGGTTGTCATCTGATTCTCGACCTTCGGACATCGCTTCAACAAGATTTGGTGGAAGGAGATGTCTGGATCGATCTATCCTGGACTGCAGTCGCTCCGTCTTCGACTAGGCTTTCAGTTTAGGTTCGTGTCATATTCCCTTGATGTGTCTACCAGCGTTCGCCGACTCAGAGGCAAGGGGGATCGACAAAACCCTTGGGCACTTCTCCATGGGTTTTCTGGCGGTATGACATGACAGTGCAAGGAATGCTGATTGTATAACACACCTCGGATGCCCTCAATATGTGTTGAAAGCCTTTTCGAGGGTAGGCAGACTTCACATTGCATGTACCAGCTGTACTGGGATCCGATCGGAGTGGGTGTTGAACAACCGAGTCACACATTCTCGGTAGGATGATCGTAGAATAGCCAGATGTACCTGGCAGGTAGATTGCCGAGCATCTCTTCATCACTAATTTACTTTGCAAGGAATATTTTGAGCATGGCAAACAGTTCAGGGAAACCTCCCAACGGTGTGGTTGATTTGGATCAAAGAGTCCGATGAAATCGATTACGCGTCTAGTGACGTTTTCCCTCAGCGATCAGGATCAACACTCAAGGGGGCCATATCGCCCGTTGTGTACGCGATCCGGAAAGAAAGTACCAACACTGGTCATAGACGAGACAGGGGTCAATCTGATGAATCCAGACGATGGCTGTACCATTTGCGTATGTGACTGATACGACAGTTGCAACGTTGATATCTCGGCCAAAGTCTCGGTTCGCCATCGATCACGGTGTGTCCCCACGGTAAACGACCCGCACGCACGCCCACGGCCCATCTAAGAAAACCACTAGAACGCATGTTCTCGTCTGACCCATCGTACATTCGTTCACAAGGCGGTGCAGCTCGACCTGACCATCCCATGTCTGCCAATCCCGTGCTTGTTCTAAAGCCAGTCCGACCCGCGAACACATCATTTCAGCAGCCACAGTCGACGTTGAACGAAACCGATATTGACCGTTTCGCGCCCCTCTTCTCCCCTGCCACACCGACCACCACCGAGCAGCATCCACTCTTCTCTTTCCCCGCCGTGTGACCGCGTAAGTCGATCCAGGGCTCTGGAGACTCGGATTTGTGTACTTTTGCGTCCGTACCGTCGTCTCAGGACCCCCTCGTGCACGATGTCGACGGCACTGCCCCTTTCATGTCCGATGTACCCACCGGTCTGACCAGTCTTGGTTTCACTTTCTCGTTTATTGCCAGCTTTTATCGTGAGCCCGGTGATCATTCAGCATGAATGCTCATCTATAAAAACCCACTTGTCAGTAGCAAATAGTAGGACACCAGACAAACTTCAAGCATCCCCAGTCACCTGTTTTGCACTCAAGTAAACTGTTTGGTGTATTAGGAAATCCGGAGGATTCCAAAGGCAATGTTGCTGATCACGTGTCGAACCCACCATGTTATCCATGATTGTACGAGTTGCGCTGATTTTATTGGTTGAGGAGGGGCAGAAAGTGGACCAGGCAAGATGTATCACCAGCTGAAGCCTACAGATGGAGTATGCGGAAGGACAATCTCCCGGACAGAGAGACAAAGGAAGATGGTAGCCCCTATGGTCTGCAGTGCTTCCGATCTACTTGGTCGAGCCCGCTGGAAGACTCAGATCGGCGACCGGCTGTACTTATAATAATTACTCACAGTTTGTCTCGTAGGGGGTCTACGTTGCAGTCACCCTCTAATGCTCACCTAGCACAACACCTTACACTCCTTCATCACGCATTTCAGATAAAGAAGACCGTGCCATGGTCCAAGTCATGGGTTATGGTTCGGAGCTGTTCCGTCGGAGGTGTGGGAATAATGCATAGGCGTGGGGTCGTGCAAGCATTGCCATCCCGTGTATACTCGCCCCCACAGATTCTGCCAGGGCGTCTCCTAATCCGCCTGCCATGTTTTTATGGGCACCGTTCAAAATCGTCGTTGGGATGTTCACCGCCCGAGCGCACGGCTGTTCTCCATTCTGGAAACATCCACAAATTATACCAGGGGGGATGGTGATGATGGGGCTATTCCCTTTGGACTGTGGACCTGGTGCCTGCCTCTGCTGAGCAGTCTGGCCCCGCGTGTCCGACGTTACGAACATTCCTATCCACTCACCAGTGCCAATAGGATTAAGGAACGAAATTCGCCATGATGTGAGTATGAACTCTATGCGCCTCAACACAGACTCAGGTCTGACACCGCGGAAATCCAAGGCACGAAGGATGTGTTTAGTGGTTCTCCCATCACACCGTATGTTGATCACGAAGTTTCGTGGTGGCTACGACTCGAAATCCACATTTCACTCCGTCTGCAGCTACCTCAGCTCGAGTCAGTAAAAAACGGGCTCGTGTAATTTGTTACTTCCCTCTAGTCACGAAACCACATCCTCTCCACTCCGACTCTTGGTGAGTTACTTGACCCCCCAGAGACTGAAAATCGCAACATGGATCTCTTTTCAGCTGGCGAGAAAGGTCTGGGGAGATTGTGGATGTTGTACAACACGAGACGGCGCTGGAAAGAGGGGAGGTCATTGAGATTGACTCGGGCAATGACGACAACGCAGAGCTGAGCATTACAAGGGTGCAGGCATTGGCAATCCGTGAGCAACTTGACAGAACAATCCCGGAATATGGGGAGGCTGAGGATCTTGAGTTGTCAGGGTGGCCGCGCCGTTTTCGTGCACACTTGCGCGAGCAGGGGTTTGCGAATGCCAAACAGACCAGCAGACAAATACCCAGTAGGTAGTCATTGAAGCCTGACATTATAATGATGCCACAGAGTATCACATTTCGCCGTTATGCATAACCATGCATCGGGGACCAGAGGTCCCGACATTATGCTCCATTGTGCATTCTCTCCACCAAATTTGGGCGATGTGCTGAAGCATTATGAATTCGAGACGACCAAGGATGGACCTGTGTATGAGTAAAGTTTCCACGCGGTCAGCTTATTTGAGTGAAATTCCCGCACGGTCAACCCGTGAAAGCGACAATAACGTGCGTCTCTCAGCATGACCCACCCCAAGTTTCTCGAGCCCCAAATTCAGCGGTCACCGGTGCACACTCTTTCCCGCCGGGGGGAGTCTCAAAATATATCTTTCCGCACGACCGGTCACCTCTGCCCATCTTGTGGTGATTCTTCTATGTAGTGTGAGATGGGCAGATTCGGCTTTCCAAATACTATGTTTCTTCCCATCATATATTAGTGACGACACTGCTCACCGGTACTGGCAGCCAACGTCTGTTTCTGACACCGTTTGATCGGCGCTCAGAGCTGATTTACTCATCTTTGAGCGTGCCCGCCGTATCCCTGATGGAACTGTTGTCCGTGGATGAATATGTCCAACTTGTAGACGTGGTCTACGTCGCTCGGACTACTCAGAGTTGGTTTTCTTTTCCCCATCACTCCACATGTCGATCACGACGTTTCATAGTGGCTGTTGCTGTAGCCGTTTTGTACAGCCATGGTAAGTACTATGCTCCATACCTGCTTGATGTTGTCGTTGATCGCATGTACAGTTACGACCTTCGACAGAGAGGTAAGAATACATCCATTTATTAGTGATTCATGTGCACTATGTCATGTATCCAACCAACTAGGTTGACCATGTCTGGGTGAGCATTTGGCTACATATTTCTCTTGACGTTGATAGTTATTTCCTGGCAGAATCACCCACTCACCCTCGGAAGCATTGTTTATATGGTGGTGAGTCACTCCACCTTCGGTAATACCCTGTTGGAAAATTCAGGTCATGGTTCAGATCCGTTACACCGGCGATGCATTCACCATGTGAGTTTGTGGATAAAGGCTTCTTTCTTCCGACCCGCTCAATGCCCTGTCCAGCATGACCCTTATCAGTCAGGTTTGCTTTTTCGGGCGTCGATAACTCTTGCTGAGCCTTACATAGCTTTCTTTGGAAGGGGCATTCAAACACAGAAGGTATGTAGTCTTTGCATGTTCATACACATTTTCTATGCCGATCACATCATAGTTGTGCGTCCCTCTTTTGTCACTGTTCATGAATCCTTGGACATAAAATACCCTGCACAGCTGTAAGTCAATGCTAATCGTATCCTCCTTCCAACCCCCTTATTCCTTTTCAAGGCACAATTTACTTCATAATCCAAACATGTCTTGCTGCAATTCTGTTTCTTGTAATTCAGTGTATGTTCAGTACTCTTTGATTTTGTCCATTGTTGACATTCTTCAAGTGATCCTTCAAGCCCGATTATATGCCTTGTATCAACAATCAAGGAGAATCCTTGCATTGATGATTTTTGGTTACGTGTGTGAAATTGCGACCTTGCTAACCGTGATGGGTTTTGTCGTTGCCAATTTACAAAGTATGTCTGATTTCTACACACCAGTCTTCAACTTACCCGTCCGTCCATGCAATGATATGGAAACATAGTTATTAACGAAATGATGATGGGTCTATATTTGTGTACCAACATGGGTGGACCATCGTTTTACCATTTATATGGTCTTTGGTTGCCTGTCATCATGTATGACAGTATCCTATGTCTCCTCGCTCTATGGTATGCCATTGGAATCTGGGTGTCTAGAAACATTGCTAGGGGTATGAACGGAGTATATATCGCAGACGCTATTGTGAAGGGTAACATTGGCTACTTTGTCTTGTGCGTACGTTCATCTTGGCTACGGTCATGACTACGACATAGCGTTTCCTTACATTTTCTCATGGCAGCATCTTACTGGCAGGTATCGCTGAGCTCGTCATGAGACAATCCATAGGGGTGTGTATTCCATTCCTGCATTCTCAGCACGACGGATGCTTGATGTTTGTCCACAATGCTCAATGGTCTGTGCTATACGAAGGATACGCGGCAATGATGCTTGTGATGCTCGGCTGTCAGCTGATTCTCGACCTTCGGGCATCGCTTCGACAAGATTTGGAGGAAGGAGATGTCCAGTCCAATGTGTCCTGGGCTACAGTCGCTCCGTCTTCGACTAGGCTGTCGGTTTAGGTCCGTGTCGTATTCCCTCGAAGTTCTACAAGTGTCCGTTGACTCAGAGACAAGGGAGGTTGACAAAATGCTTAAGCGCTTCTCCGGGGGTTTCCTACATATCATCACAGTGCAGGAGATGCTCACTGTGCAACACGCCTCGGATGCTCCGAATGTGTAAAGAAAACCATTTCGAGGGTAGGCAGACTTCACATTGCATGTACCAGCTGTACTGGGATCCGATCGGAGTGGGTGTTGGACAACTGAGTCGTATTCTCGGTAGGACGATCGTTGGACAGCCAGAAGTATCTAGCGGGTAGATTGCCGAGCATCCCTTCATCATTTCGTTGCTACTTGGCGAGGAGTATTTCGGGTAGTCAGAGCGTAGTGAACAGTTCGGCGAAAGTTTCCAAGGGTGTGATTGATCAGGATCAAAGAGTCCGATGAAATCAATTACACGTCCAGTGACGTTTGCCCTCAGCAGTCGAGATCGACGCTCAAGAGGGCCATATCGCCCGTTGTGTACGCAATCTGGAAAGAAAGTACCAACACTGGTCATGGATGAGACAGGGGTCAACCTGATGAATTCAGACGATGGCTGTACCATTTACGTATGTGACTGATGCGACAGTTGCAACATTGATATCTCGGCCAAAGTCTCGGTTCGCCATCGATTACGGTGTGTCCGCACGGTAAACGACCCACACGCACGCCCATGACCCATCCAAGAAAGCCACCAGAACGTACGTTCTCGTCTGACCGATCGTACATTCATTCACGAGGCGCCGTAGCTCGACTTGACCATCCAATGGCTGCCTATCCTGTGCTTGTTCCAAAGCCAGTCCGACCCGCGAGCACGCCATTTCAACAGCCACAGTCGACGTTGAACGAGGCCGATATCGACCGTTTCGCGACCCTATTCTCCCCTGCCACGCCGCCCGCCACGCCAACTGCCACCGAGCAGCCTCCATTCTTCTCTTTCCCCGCTGTGCGACCGCGTAAGTCTACCCAGGGCTCAGGAGACTCGGATTTTGGTGCCTTTGTGTCCGTACCGCTGTCTCAGGACCCCCTCGCGCACGATGTCGATGGCACTGCTCCCTTCATGTCCGATGTACCCACCAATCCGACCAGTCTCGTGTATTTCGATCAGTTCATGGCCAACGCCAGGTCCGCGGCAGAACGCAACAAAAGAGAGGTGCTCGACGAACTGCTCCATCACCAAGACGACCCCATGTACTTTCTCAATACCCACCCCATGCCGCAACCGTCGTGCTCGACCTTGACGCCCTCTCCATCCCCGAGTCCAATTCCCATCCCAATGTCCACGGACGACGCGCTAGCAGAGGCCCTCGCCTCAGAGATAGCTAACCCCAAGCTGATCCGCCTGGAGCGCGGCGGGAGCGTCAAAGTTGCACCAACTCAATCGCGCGCGCGTCTCCCCCTTCCACCGCGTCTGAGCGGGAGCGCGTCGCCCCCGTCGATATCCTCGCCCACCGGATCGACTGCCTCGCTCCCTACGCCCTCTCCCCCACTTCCCCCGCATACCGCCACATCTACGTCCGTTTCGGCGTCACATCCTGCACATGCCACTCTTTCGCGCATCTCATCGAGTTTGGTGTCATTGTTGCCGTCAGGTCGTCCCCGTTCCACGGCGCCTCCATATTTCCCCTCTTCCTCCCCTCCGTCTGCGCCATCTTCCATCTCCCACTTTTCGTCCCCGTTTGCAAGCGCTTCGGTCACCCACGGCTCGCCCTTTGCCTCGACGCCGTATATACCACCTTCGGGCGCACCGGGATTCGTAGGCGACCGTGCCTGGGACCGCGGATTCTCCGAAGCGCTCGAGCACGAGGAGAAACACGGTCTCGTGGACCCCATTGGGCTGGGACTCGGTGCTGGAACAGAGATGACGGCCCATACACGCCATGTAAAGGGCAAGGGCGTGACGCTCCTTGGGCGGCGCGAAGGCACCGCGCGTGTGTTACATGAAGAACTCGCCGATTTGGTGCGTCGTTGTCCGATTTCGAGTGCTGCGTAGCCTCCGTATCGCCTCATTGACCGCCCTGCACAGCTCCGACCACATCTACCAGCCCTGACAAAACTTCCACGCCACTGGACACTTTTGTACTCCCTCGACCAACACGGCATCTCGCTCAACACGCTCTATTCGCGCTCAGAGCCACGGGTGGCCTCGCGTGCGCATCCGAATCCGCCCAAGGGCGGTCTGTTGGCGATCCAAGATGCCCGCGATGTCATGTTTGGGGCGTGGCTGAGCGAGGGGATCAGGTTGGAAAAAGGGGGGTATTACGGATCCGGCGAGTCGTTAGTCCCTCGTACATTCCATCGACATCCAGGGCCCATGCTGACGGGTGACAGATTTTTATGGCGGTACCATCCGCCCGTGGATGGGAGAGCGGGCCGGTTGGACGTGTACAAGTGGACGGGCAAGAATGAGTACGTAGCCTTGTGTGAGCAAGAGTTTATTTCCTTTGGAGGCGGGTATGTTTAGGCTTCTTTTTTTCCATCCCGCTGGCGCTTACTCGGGATAGGGACGGCCACTATGGACTCTACCTCGACGCGTCCCTCTTGGATGGCTCCTCGGCCCCATGTCCAACGTTTGATAATGAGCCGTTGTGCGCGCTGCCGGGGCATGTGAGTGAGGAGCGGAACGGGGTGGTCAAGGCGCGCGGGGAGGTGGCGTTTGAGTGTGTCGGACTCGAGGTATGGGGGATCGGACAATGGTAAGGGTGGAATGCCCTCTTCTTTGCCCCTTTTCCACTGTGTATTGGTTTGTATCGACGATCGTGCCCGGTGTACCTCACGTCATGTGGTATATACTACCGTCCTTGTACAGGATTTTTTCTTGTTGTCGTTTCAATGGAAGAGGAACGGTGTTGTATTTTGTTACATGGCTTTACTCGTGGTTTGAGGAGTGTACGATATGTGAATAGATAGGTGAGATGCACCTGACTTGAACTCACGCCCAAAGGACGGTCATTTATCGCATCGCTTCACACAGGATTACAATGGATGGAATGTGGAAGGGTATATTACTACATAGACTCGCGCTGGATGAAGCGAGCGGCTGCTCGAAATGTTCATATATAGGGTACCCAGCAAAAAATCTGGTAGCAGAGGATGTTAGTCTACAAGAACCGATTGTTAGGTGGTGCGTTCCACTAGGTAATCCCAACATGACCACGTCGGACGAAAACGAGAAAGAGAGGGAGAAGGAGAGGGGAACACGAGGCAAGAACGATCAATGCACGGCGCCAAAGCCGCGACGAACATGCACAATAATGTAGTTATCATCTAAACGCGTTTGTCAATGCGCCCCTTCGCGTGGAATTGGACCGCGGGATAGGCACAGCATCCAGGCGGGTAAACCGAATCTGCATCCAAACGAAACCATAGCATCCCCTGCTTCTTCCTGATTGTACTCTGCTGTGAGAATGGCGACTGACGTTAAGAATGAGTGCGCACCATGATATGGACTCCCGTCTGTACGACCGAGGACGCAGATGTGTCGTTCGCTTGTTGCTCCTAATAGAGAGTGAGCTATCGCGACGCAGGAGCGTTATGAGAAAACACACAGAACTGGCTATATTTGGATCCACACGATCCTGCCTGTTTGTAGTGGCATCCTTGTTCGAAACGCCCGCTCTACCAGCCCTCGTATTCGTTCTCGGCTACGATAGGGCGTGAGCGACGACCGGCGGATGCACAAGTAACCAACCTTGTCAGTCCGTTTTTGGAATGCAGGTTGTTGTGCATCGTATCCTATGGCCGTTCGCTGACAATGGGTCATCAGAGCCTCGTCGCGTATGGTACAAAGAAAAACCACAACACATACCACCTTGCGTTTTCCTCCAACGAACCACGAGCGTGCTTGGCCACCAGCCGTCTCTCTCGCCGGTGGGTCCGAGTCGGGGTGGGTGTGTAGATCGGAAGACAGACCAAGTCCTTTAGATACGTGATCGGACTGGTCGGGGCTTTGGCCCTTATTACCCCTTTTCATCGCCGTCCGTAGCAGTCTCTTAACGATCAGGATACCCCTAGAGGATCCAACATGGTCGCGATCTGCGTTTGCACGAGGTGCCTTGGGAGGGGACACTCCCTGGCCATGCGACGCATCCTCTGCGGAGGAAGTGGGAGATGAAGGGTCCTGGAAGGCGATGTCAACATGAAAGCATGCATGCAGCGAAACAATTACATACCCCAAAGTCGAATGTAGGTTCAGGCGCGCTCGTTGGCACCTCTGCCTAATCCATCATCTCTAAACCTGGTCTTCAAAAAAGGAGAAGTGAAAGAACGCCTACCTCTAGTTCCTCATCTTGCTCTTTTTGTGTCCCTTCGCCAGGAGTCTAAGAAGGGAAATGATGGTGTGTGGTTTGCTCAACGGGCACAACATCGTAAATGTATGCATGCTCACATGGAAAGGACCATAAGACTCTGGAAGGATGTCGCCGAGGTCGTAGACTGTGGTTTTCCCATCATATCTTCCAGCGGCCAGATAGTTTGAGTCTGAGGAGAGAGCCATCGCCCTTAACTCGCCTTGAGTATCCTCGATGGACGGGCCAATCCGAGCTAGTGTCGATGGATCCCAGA
>JBBPJV010000076.1:0-49181 GCA_038088915.1 Sutorius aff. eximius
TGGAGCGCGTCCAGCGTGCCCTTGACCGCCCAATCGCGCTCCGACCGGACGACCGCTAAAAATGACACCAACGATCAACAATACACACGGAAGATTAATGCGGGATAACCTACGACCGCATTCGACTCTGCATGGGACTTTCTCACTTGTTCTTCGTACTGCGCCTGCACGGCCCTGTGTTGGCTAAGGATGGAAGCCGTCAACGGGTGAGCCTCCAGACAAGCAGTCTGTTGTTTGACGTTTCCAGAGCCTCCTCGACCGCTGGACATGAAGTGTTTCTGCTAGAAAAAAAGGCATGGGATTCGTTAAGTAGTTCCGAACACGAAAGTCGGAACGAAAGACACACCCTGTCTGAGGCGGAAACACTCTTCCGTTCGCGAGACGGCTGACGAGATGGAGGGTGCGGTAGGTCTGGAAGTACCTCCCCATTGGTAGGGAGCTTCGTACGTCGAATATTGCCCGATCCCCCTCTTCCCGACGAACGCTATGGCAGGTGGGATCAGCGAGCTGGGAACCACAGCACGTGTGCATCAATATCAAACGTACAAACTTCGTCTTCGGCGGCGTCAAGTGTGCATGAGGGACCAAGTCCACTGCTACCAGAGCCATGGCGAGAGGGGGTATGTGCACGAATTAGAGTGGCAACTGAGGTGACAATGCTCGCATGTCCCATTCGGGAATGACCCGGGCAAGGCATAAATGGTGGACGGTAGGTGGGAGGGATCCAGATCTGTTCATGATGTGATGTGAAGTTTTTTTGGCATACGTAGGAAGCGAAAAAATCCATTGGCGGGTGGTTGATAAGGATTCGTGCCTCGGTCGGATAAAGTTCTGAGATCTGCGAATAAACTCTGACCAATAGCTGGCGATGCCCTTATCTACCCGTGCCAAAAGCATCATTGGCAACGAATGGTGAAGATAAATGTGGCCGGGGCACTCACCGCGTGCCAATGATGGCCGACTCCAGCACCGGGGGCCATCAGAACGGGTGGCACGTCTGATGCGCTCGATGCGCTTCCACCAATGCTAGGTTGTCTATGATCAACTTATCAACATCAGCAACCGGCGAGAGCAACCACTGGTTGGACCCGTTCGCCGTCAATAATTAGGTACACTTTTCACCCGTATTGACGTTGACTCACGTTGAGGTTTAAGGCTTTTCGCAGGCACTGAACTCGAGCTCCAGCCCGAACAAAGCCACCTTTAGTTAGATGGCTATCTGTGGCATTGCGTCATGCTGAAGGCACTGGAACACATGACCATGACCGCAATCAGAAAGTAGTGAACGTTCTGTACCGATATCAATCAAAGAAGAGGGTGAAAAAAGTCTTGCTGCGTGGCGAATTTGTCATTTCTCGGACTTGGGCTGTGTTGTCAACGTGGTGGCGAAACCGTGTGTGCGAGCGCAAAAGATTGCCGGTTGCGACCGCGTGGGAGGTGTTAGTAAGAATTGAATTGAATGTACGCATCCTGGGTCAATCACCCAGTGTATGTACTTGGCACACGATTCCCGGCGGCGGTGGGGGGCGCTTCAGCCTTCGTGGTCTCACACTACCAACTTCCACGTGGGAACGACAGACGCGGTTCTTTGTGCCAGGCCCAGACCAGGAGAGAAAACCACTTGCCGATCAATGCACCGTCTTTTGAACCATCCTTCGAATAAAGAGGACAAATCAATCGGCCAATCCACTCTCTTCATCATCAGAGGCAAGTGCCACGGACACCGGGTCGCATCTCAAATCGAGTACAATCCAATCATCTAGAAAAGAATCTCAACACAGACAGTCAGCCAGGGTCCCATAGGTCCCACGGCTATCGCGCTGCTTCGCTTGGACACCTGGATCCAGAACCACGTTCCTGCAGTCGGGGCCCTTGTGCCGACCGGAACCCGCTGAGGAACACTCTTGCTGGTAACCGAGGTATGCATTTTACCTATCAGACGTGTCTCAGGAAATCGGGACTTCGCGTTCGTGAACACATCAGACCAAAACCAGATTCCCCATCACAAGGCAACCTGACATAGCAGCCGAGGAAAGCAACAGAATCTCCCCCTGACGACATAACGACTCGCAGATCGATCATTAGGACCGTAAAGAGTCATCACGTTACTTCGGTGGTGTTGACTTCGTCATGAATGATGCTATCAGCGTGAGTGTCTGCTGAAATAGGCTGTAATTGACACCTATTACCTTCACGTTTCAGTCAAACGAGTTGGGTTTCTGCCAGTCGATGTGGGACAGGCGCAGACGGCTGAGCTCACAGAATCCTCACAGGCCTCGCCTTTGGAGCCCATGGCAGCTACACTCACCAGTGGTCAACACCATGCCACGGAGAACGTTCATATTGCGATTGATGTCCGTAGATGATTGCGGCCCTGTTATTGAAGAACTGACAGTGCGTGGGCGTGCGGTGGCCAACCGTGACACAACGAATGCGAAACAAGTACTGGTATGGTATTGTACAACCCCTGTGACAGCAATCGGGAGGAACCGCTGGCCTTATGTTCGATCCGAGTCGATGCGAATTTTGTCACCTAGACTAGTGGTGGAGGATATAGTACATACCAGCAAGCCAACAAGCCTTTACAGAGTCGTTCCATTAAATCGAGTGTGTAGGGTCATACATATTTGGGGGGATGGAATTATTTGCAAGGCCCGCACAACGTTGGTATGACCAGCTATAGCATGGGGCTATCAAATATGACCCAGGCAGAAACATGGCATTCATTGATAAAGTCGTGAGTTCTTTGAAGGTACTTATGCCCAGCAGCGGCGTTAATGCGCGAGACTCGGATGGGAAGACCGCCGCTATCTCACCTGACATGAGGATGAATCCTGCCAACCTGGGCCGGTTCCAGAGGGTTCCACGCGCGGCAAGTCGCATCCATGCCGACAGGGCGCAGACGTGTGAATGATCAACTCGACCGTTGAGCTGTGCCCAGAGTGAAACCACGACCGCTTCGCCAGGGCGTAACGAATCCCGCAATACTCGGTGATCGACACGAACAGAAACTCTATTCTCAGGGGACATGGTTAAAAAATTTTATCATCCAATGCTTGGGACAAGACCATGTCCGGGGTCAAGTGCATTAACCCATATGATGCACATGTTCTAGGGACAAAAACTTTAACGCATCGTATATCGGGACGTTGAACCGTAAGTTGCTTGTATCACGTTCGTAGTGATTAGTGCCTCCATTGCAGTGCATACTAATTCAACCTGTAATTCATCCAGATCAGGCCGACTCGGATGCGGGTCACGGCGCGAACCGGCGAATGGATTCACTGAGTGATTGCCTCCAACTGCGCCATCGTGGCTCGGCAGAGACTGGGTTCCACTTGGAAAAAGAATGTGGCTCTGTAACGGTTTCCGAGGGAGAAAATCGGACGAGAGCATGACGCTCCTGTCGATGGAGCGTGTTGTGTCTATTACGATCTGGAATACGTACGGGCGTAAACAATAAAGGTAAGTTTAACGGTTATGGTCTTTGCCGAAATAGGCTTGGAGATCGTATGACATTATTTTCTTGATGCGTCTCGGACGACATTTAGCCCTAATTTTTTTTCTATTTCTATTCTTCGTTGCTCTCACTGTTCTCGTCGATGTCAACGACGGAACTGGCGTCCTCCGCGCCTGAGTCGGCCATCGAGCCCATCGATGAGCATGGCAGCGCTGTACGGTTTGAGTCTCAATGCGTCGTCATTCCGGATCATGCACGTCGTTCCATGCGGCCAAGAGTCGTTACAAGGTCGTATGCCCTCCCACTGTGGAAGAGGCGGACGTCGTCCGGAGGTCCTTCGTCAGCACCTCCAGAAGACACGTCCGCTGAGGAGAATCAGTCACATCTCGTCCTGCGCGTTCCCCTTCCATCGTACGTCCCTTGACTTGTGGATATTTTTCGTCCACTCAACATTGCTACAGCTTTTCGCGGAAATCTCGTTCGATGGTCCGCTCCTCTGATGATACACCTCTTCCGCCTTGCCTCACACACCGGTCCCAGCCTTCTACTTCCCCTTTACCCAGCGCCTCCTTGGCTCGACATGCCCGTACACCCCGAAAACACTCCCCGTCCCCGTCTCGCTCTGACATTGTCACGATACCCTTGCGTCCGTGTTGCGCGGCATGCCAGTCCGTTACTGAGGCTGCCCTCGCCGATGGTGATGCATGGCCAGAGCATTTTTCACGTGCTGCATCTAGGCGCCGTAGCCTGAGTGCGGATGGCGACCGTCGCACTATTACCGTTGCTGGGAGCACCGCTTCCGCATCTTATGGCAATCTTGGGGTGTCCATCAGTGTGGATGAAATGGACAAGCGTCGACGCTGCAGCGACATTGGACCCTTTACAACAGAAGCCCCGTGGTCAAGTCACGCGAAAATTAAGAAAGACTGCGGGGTTCCGTTCATCCTCCACCGTACTGTTGCATCCAATTTGTCTATGGTGGACGCCCGCTCTCCCTCACCCACTCGTGTAACACCCGCTACACCTCGCATTCCAGAAGAGGATGATGACGAGAACGAGAACGAGTTGTTCCCCCTCCCATCTCCAAAGCGGACCCCCTCGACGTCACCAACGCCAAGTCCCGCTGGATCCCTGTCCTCCCTCGCGGTTGCACACGCCAATCAGAGTGCGACCAGTCCCACACCTTCGACTTGTTCGGGAGATTCTGTTGGCCCGCACCCAGGCAAGCAGAGCCTCCTTGTTCCGCCAACCTGTTCATCTTCCTCATCCCTTAGTCTGCCCAAACTTACTGAGTCGACCACGGACTTGACCCCGGCCGAGGACCCACCTCCATCGCCCGGTCTCTTGTCTGCGTTGCCCTCACTCTCTGGCCGCCATCGTTCTCTGTCGCCTTCGCCTCGCATTTCATGCATGCCACCTACTCCAACAGATGCGTTAATCGCTGCTTTGGATAGTAATCCATCACGATCTCATGACCCCACACCCGCACTGACCCACAATTCCATACCATCTTCTCCCAGTCCTCCACAGCCATCCGTCCCTCCCCACTCGCCCACACACATACGTTTTCCATGGCAGTTCAGACGCTCTGTTTCGGTAGAAACCGCCTCCCTCGCGCCGTCGTCGCCCACACCCTCCTTCTCACCGTCCACTTCGCCCAAATTGTCCACCTCACCGAATACAAAGAGGTCGTTTTCGATATCAAGTTCACGGCACTTCATCGCGGACGCGATACGTGGTGTGGGGGCGATGGGATCTATCGGCATGGGGCCCGGGATATGACCACGGCAGTCAGTCAGTTCCGTTGGGACCGTATCACTTATATTGAGTGGCAAGTATGCTCATTCACAGGCCATGCTTGACGCCGTTTCATCGCAACTTGTCCAAACCTGACCTGGACGCCAGCGTGCATGCTCTCTCTCATTTACTCTCCATACATAACCCTTCGTTTCATCTACATGCTATGTGTGTACCATAGTTGCAGTTCGCTCCCATTGATCTTTATATACTTAATATATACTTACATAATGTAATAACCCTTCGTTGCTACGACCCCCGCATCAATGCGCTTCATGACCCGCACGAGGGTTTACCGAAATAGCACGCATCCGGGGAGTTAGTGAACCGAATCGTTGAACGACAAGTTGATGGCGTGCGGTTCCGAGTAGAGTCGGCTCGGATCAGGAAAGTCAAAAATAGTCACCGTAACGAGTCCGCCCACAATGGGGAACATGGGTCAAGTGCTCGCAGGCTTTTCGTGATACGGCTGCAAACGGCTAACAACGCAAAGCGCGAAAGCAAACGCTCGATCATGTCTACAGGCATTCGACAATTTACCAACGCCAAGGGGGGGGTTGCACACGGAAACCTGAGATAGCACCGCGGAGTCCCGTACTTGTATAGAAAGTGGCATGCGGTCACTAAATGTTTGATCCGGCCAAATTGGCTCGCGCCGGATACGCCAACGTGGAGATCGGATATACCTGGGTAACCTATCACATGGAGAGTGTGACAATGTCAGCGTGCCACAGGAGCGATGATGTGCGACGAGACAGCCCGCCCGATGCTGTGTGAGATGCGGCCCGAGGGTTGGCGGCGGAGAAAGCGGCGCTCCGGTCCCTATGCCGCCGGAGGGTGTTTCAAGCGGGCGACGCTGATATGACGCCATGGGTGGACCCCCCCAGCTTGTCCTCCCTATCTTTGCCCGACAGTGCCCGACGCTCGCGACACTGGTTGCGGGGGGGCAAATAGTCCGTGCCACTCACGTCGATCGAGGGACAAGCCAGTAGGCTTGCTGGTTTACGTCCTCGGAGTCCGGGACTCGGAGTCAACACGTTATCGGCGGTGGTCTATAATTCACTTGTGGCCGAGATGGCAGGAAACGCTAACGACACCGTCCTGGGCGTCGGAGAACAAACACGGGTGGAGATGAGGGAAGCAGTGTAAGTGCTTCCTTATGCAGAGTGCTTGCTGTACTTTTAGGAGAGTAAACATTTCGTCTCTTGTGACAACAAACGGGCATAGCCATCGTATGAGCGTACTATTATATTACAGAGGCCGGATGCGACGAGGTGTGTATACTTAAGAATTCTTGGGCAGCTTGATCTGGAAAGTACCTGAGGTAAGTGTAAAGTGAGATGCCCGATTTGAAATGGAACAGAACCACGGCAACATACAATGAGGCAATGAGGTGATTTCGGTAGTCACAGTTCCATGGAGTCCAATGCGGGCGAGCGCACCGCGAATGATTCCCGCCGGCAGGGCGGCATACTATACCAAGAGATTAATGAAAGAGAGGGATCAAGGTAAGAGAATATACTATTCTGGCACGTTTGAGGGCTTCGGAGCGACCTTGCCATGAAGATATCCGTGAGATGGGTTTGAAGGTGTTGTCTTGTAGGACAAACACACCCTGAACACCGAGTCTATTAGGATGGAAATATATAGATAGATATGGGACGGACGCGATGATTCGTGCGAAGATTATCTACTTGTTTATCCCAACATGACACCCAGAGCTCCTTGCAAACGAACTTGATTGCATCGAGAGAGTCACCAAACAAGGGTCTGTCCAGACATAACCTGATCGGATATGTGTGGTCGGATCGTACGGGGCACAACGAAGAGAAGGATCGCACCGTTCCACGAAATTTCCACCGACATGATGTCCGACGGCTTCCAAGCGGGCCCGCACACCCTCGTCCTCATCATCATCCGTGGACGTGGCCTGTGTGCGTGAAGTCGTGCTCCCGACGCTGTCGCGATGGGCCTGTTGGGGTTTTGTGGCAGGAGGGGGTGGAGGGGGCGGAAGCAAGCCTGCGTCTGCCATTTCCTGTTCGATCCTTTTGGTGCGTGCGGCAGCTACAGCAGAGGACGCTCGGAGGGCGATGACGGCTTCGATGAGGAGATAGTCCATTGCTGCGCCATCGACGAGACGGATGGGTGGGTCAGCAAGAAGGGAAAGGGACGACAAGGAAGCGGGCGAGTGCAAGGATGACCGCGATGTCATGCTGGCTTGGGCTAGGATGTACGATAGGACACTGCACGTGACACATTACACGGCTGACGTCGAGCTCATTCCCGGCGACGATCTCCATCGTATGAACCATCACCACACCCATCATTGTCGTCGTTGTCGTCGTCGTCAGTGAGCAGCACATCCGCCACAATGTCTGGAATTATGGGTTTCTTCAACTCCAAGTTCCCTCCAACCATGAACCCCCGCGACCGTCCATCAGATCCTTTATCTCGTCTCCGCTTTGCCCTCGAAACAATGCCTGGCTCGCGCAAATACGTATTTACTCCCGCGACTCGCGCAGAAATCCTCTCAGAACTTTATGACGCTTTCTGGGGTCCGTACGCCCATCTCTTCCTTCCACTCTCCAACTCTAGTCTTCCCATGCACGCCACACTCGGCCAGGTTCAAGCAGAACTCGGCTTTGCAGGCGCAGACTTGGCAGACCCCGTTGTCTCCGGTCGTCCTTGTGGTCACATATTCACCAAGGGAGAGTGTTGTTTCCGATGCAAGTGAGCACCGCTCCTTCGTTCACTCCGCTCAATCCTCATCACCCCTACTTTAGGGACTGTGCACTTGATGAAAGTTGTGTTCTCTGTAGCCGTTGCTTTCGTGCAAGCTCTCACAAGGATCACAATGTCAGCTTCTTCATTGCACAACAGTCAGGCGGGTGCTGTGACTGTGGTGATGCCGAGGCCTGGCGCCGCAATATCCAATGTCCCTTCCACCCTCTCCTTACTGACGCTGATTGCGTCTTTGATTCCTCTGTTCATGCGCAAGACACCACCCCAAGAGCACTTCCCAAGTCCATTTCCGAAGTAGACATCCCTCCCGTCCCTCATTATCCGTTCCGCGCTGCTTTCCCCCCGGAACTTAGGGAAAATATGGGCCGCACAGTTGGTTACGCCCTAGACTTTCTTCTCGACACCCTGGATTGTTCCCCGGACGATCCGAGCGTGCCTTCCAATGAAGCTGACCTTCGCCTTCAGCCCACCGCGGACCCTATGCAGAAAGACCAGTACTCCGTCATCATCTGGAACGACGACAAACACTCATTCGATGAAGTCATTCAACTCATATGCGACACAACAAACCGCGATCGCAAGGAAGCGACTGCAATGGCACACGCCATCGACGAACACGGCCGCGAGATCATCGACATGAACACCAACGTCCCTCGTCTCTTAGAGATAGCGCTGGTCATCTCCAAGATCGAAATTGGCGTCACTATTCGACGCGCGTATGACACGTTCAGGGAGCAGGTCGTCGTGGTCATCATTGAGTGGCTGCTTGACCTTACTCGCAGTAGGCTTGGAACAGACATGCTCATTATCCGCGAGGTCATCGCAGCCGAATTGCTCTCGCCTAGACACCGCGAAAGTAACATTTATGGTTCTGCTTCACACGTTCCCGACCTCGCTAGCGACGTTCCGAATGCATGTAGGATCGACTGGTTGTTTTTGTATCATGCTCGGCTCTGGAAGAAACCGCGTATAAGTCTCAAGGAGATTTACGCATCTGTTCTTATTCTATCCCACCCTCACAAACTTGCCCTAGGTTGGACAGTTTTGTTGTGAATCATGCCTAATGACTAAGACCGTTCGTAGGGAGCCATTTTGCGGCGGTGTATCCACGCATCGTGGACGCCTATCTCCTTGTCGACAGAGAGGCAGAAACATCTATCAAGTATTTCGCCCTCCAGCTCTTTACTGTTCCATCTGTCGCAAGTCACATCGTTCGGTATCACGATCTTGTCGCACGTTTACTCGACATTATCATCAACTTCTTCACAAACCAGATCGTCGACAAACGTATTCTCAGTGCACCGGCGAATGCTTCGGAGGTCACAGAACTGGACGTAGATAGTTTCCCGTTCAAGTCCAAACGTTTCATGCCAATCTTCAGTGACCTTCGGTACCTCTGCCACAACGAACCTGTCCAACAACTCATCGCCAGGAATCATTCTTTTATCCGCAAGTTTGCTAGGGTATGCCAACTTTTCATGTGCATCCACCCAAATAAACGTGCGGCCACGAATCACGTCGAATACGAAACGGACGCTTGGATAAGCGTCTTTAACGTTACCCTCTCTCTTGCACGTGTCATCAAGGTGTACGGAGAGGCCTTCAGTTGGGCGAGCCCCTCGCAGCTCATCAACGCCATCTCAACGGTGATAAAGGATATTCTCTCCGTGTGCACGCTGGCGAACGACAAGCTCGACAGGAACAAGTTCTCAAAACCGGTATACCACGACGTTCTCTTTGGGGATGTCGAATATACGATCGTGGACTTTGACGTTTTAGAAGGCTGGGTCAGCTTTCACCACTCTTTGCACTGGCTTTTGGCGGAGCTGTTGAAGAATGTCGACATTCTTTCAGAAGAGTCGCTAAGCCGAGTGGGCGTTGCGAGCGTACGGGATATGTTCATACGAATCGCGACAGAGGATGATATTCTTACACTAATCGATTTCCCCTTGCGAGGTGATCTCGACGATCTTCCCGTTCCGTCAGAAGCTCACTTTTGTTCCGTAGTGCTCGCCATGGTTGCCCAGATCCGCTCTGGGTTGTGGGTCCGTAACGGCTTCCCAATTCGTGGTCAATTGTTGCATTACCGCGATTTCATGCTTCGCGAACTGTGTTACGATCAAGACTTGTTCATCCTCCAGACATCCCTCATCATCCTCGATCCAAACACAGTAATTGTGAGCATTCTTGACCGCTTCAAGCTCCTCCAATTCTTCCGCGGCGCAGTGGTCCATCCGACCTACGAGGGCCCTCAACTGTCTAGCATGGTCGAGGAAGTGTTATATGTCGTCATAACCCTCTTAACCGAGAAAGGCAGTGCGACCAAGATGCCACTTCCAGTTGCCGTTCGACGTGAGATCATCCACGCACTTGCTGCCGGACCGTGCTCTTACACTGACCTCGTGAAACGCGTTGCCGAGCGAATGGCAGACGATGTCTGTTTCGAACACGTCCTTAGACAAGTCGCCAACTTTAGAGCGCCAGAAGCAACCACGGATACGGGCACCTATGAACTCAAAGACGCACTGTACGAAGAGGTCAATCCGTTCTATTACCACTATGCTCGCAACAGACGTGAAGAAGTTGAGGCGGTGCTCAAGGCGCGGTTGAGGAAGATCACAGGCGAGGCGGACCCTGTAATCGTACCGAAACCAATCGGCATCGAAACGGGACCGTTCTCCATCTTGCCGTCCCTCTTGGAATCAGAGGTGCTTCTCCAAGTAATGTTCTACGCGATTTACAACATTCTCTTGCTGACGGAAGCGGCGGGGACGACGCCACCGTCCGCAGAGGCGATTCTTGATCAAGGGTTCTACCTCGTCATGATCGCGCTCGTGGAACGCACATCTGTCTTTAGCCATTTATCTGCGCTCAAAGCCTTTGAGGACGGCAAGAATTTGATCGACATCATTTGCGCGATGGAGCATGCGGAACACTTCAAGCCTTACACGGCCCGCATAAAATGGATATTGGGGGAGATGTCCAAGTTTGTGCCCGAGGAGGTGCAGGCGCGCCGCAGGATTATCACCGTCACGGATTCTGGCGTAGACACGGAGACGCTCAAGAAACGCGCAGCAAAGGCGCGCCAGGAGGCCATCATGGCGCAGATGAAGGCACAACAAGCAAGCTTTGCTATCAAATTCGAGGACCTAGACGACGAGGAAGACGAAGTGATGGACGAGACTCCAGAGGAACTGGTGCAATATGGTTCGTGTATCGTGTGCCAAGAGGATCTTAACGACTTGAAGCCGTGGGGTACGCTTGGGCTTATCCAGCCTAGCCGTTTGCTTCGGAAACATCCCGATAGCCATAGCACGTACCTGAACGAGTTGATGGGGGTGCTGCCATCCCTCGATCGCAGTCCCTCCCGTCCACCACCATCAACTTTCCCGTCTGTGGACGTGAATCACTACGAGGACGTCACCCAGTTCGCTCCCAACTTTGATGGGTTTCCCGCGTTGCATACTCGCTTCGGATTATATGTGGTCATGTGTGGCCATATGATGCACATGGAATGCTTCCAAGTTTACAACGCCTCCGTTCGTCAACGACATCGTTCGCATGCAACACGAAGCCATCCGGAGAACATTCTTCGCAAAGAATACATATGTCCGTTATGCAAGAGCTTGGGTAACATTATCCTTCCCATCTCCCGCGCATCAACGCTTCCTGCTACGACTATTCCGTTCCCCGACTGGATCCGCGCAGTTGGGATATCGATTCTCAAGTCTAAACCCGACGCGGTGATGGATTCGTTGCAGTTCCGGAATGGCACGGGCGAGTTCGTCTTCTGGAGCGCCCAGGATCCTAATTACGCCGTGCAGATTCGGCGCGGGGAAAACTTTGAAACGTTTAAGATGTTGGACAGCGTGATGAACATCACCAAAACCTTTTCGCAACAGACGCGTCATCTACGAGAGAGACCGGAGCCAGAGCCGGGTGAGAGGGGTTCAGGTATTTATTTACCAGAGGAGCTCGTCGGGTATACGGTTGCCTCGATCGAGGTGGCAACACGCGGGACGGGTACGAGTTCGGGAAATGTCGCGGATGCCCTGACGGAGACGCAAGTACGGATGGTTCGATCTCTGCTCGGTTGTTTGGCCTCTTTGGCGAAGATCGAGCTCGAAGGGCGACCAGACGGGGGAAAGGAGGGGATAAAACAGGCCATCATCAAACGTCTACTGCCAGAATGGAGCAGGACGTCTCTCACGTCGTATTCATATCCCCTGCTCCTTCGTGATCCTTTTACAGTCCTCATCGAGACGGCAGCCGTTGCTCCAGAGATGCTCCAACATGTCCTCGTTCTGTGTTACTATGCATGCCTGGCACGCACTGTCATTGGGATGGTCTACGTCTTGAACAAGGCGCGGTCGTGCAACTCGATTATTCAAGTCGTATCGCGAAGCCACGCAGACCTGTTTGGTGACGTGCGGATGTTCTTCATGTCTGTCGTTCGTCACTCGCCCATTTTTGAACACACTGCAACGCTCGTGTTCGAGATGTTTGGCGAGGCTCGGATCGAAAAGCTGTTATACGCATTCACGTTGCCCTTCCTCCGCCGCGCGGCCATTCTCTGTCGTTCCGTCCTTCCGAATGCGTTCACGACGTCGTCGCCGGCGGGCAGTGCGGACGACAACGAATACCGGCGTCTCCTCACATTGTTACACATTCCCCCGCTATCGGATCTCCCCAACCAAGACACGCTCCAGAACGCGCTCTCGGGTTGGTGTGCACACTATGGCCACTCCCATGCGGCATCACAGCTCAATTGTGGGGTCGTGTTGGATTATCCTGCCGTCTACCGCCTCGCGAGGCTTCCGATCGTGATCGACAATTTGTTCAATGGGAGGGAGAAGATGATGCGTTGTGGGCGGTGCAACACCGTCCCAACCGATGCGGCTATATGTCTGATATGTGGTGCAACGTGTTGTATGCTCAGTCATTGTTGCACAGACGTCGATTCGAGCGGGCGAGGGGAGTGTAATATGCACACGCGAGAGTACGTCCCACCCGCGCGACGTGTTGATCACCATGCTGACGCGGCGGCTCAAGGTGCGGCGGCATGGTTGGCTTGTATTTTGCCGTCAAGCGATGTTCGCTGCTCTATCTGTACGCCAACAATGGATCGTTTGCGCAGTCGCCTTATCTGGACGTACACGGTGAGGTCGATATCTCGATGAGGTGCGTTGGCTCGCTCGGTTCAGGCACTAGTCGCTCAGGTTTGTGTTATAGACGAGGGCGGCGACAGTATATTCATAATCCACGATGGGAGGAAATACGCAAGACGTGGCTTAACCATGGTATCCCGACGGCCGTCGCACGGAAGTTGGAGAGTACGGTCGATAATGGTGGGTGGGGGATGCTGTGAAAACGTCGTGTTCCGTTATTGTTCGAGCTCGTGCATCTGTAGAAATAACATTGCCATTTTTTGCGTCTGTGGTACCAATCACATGCATGTAGCACCTAGGTCAATGGTCGATCGGGATGTGGGATCGTCGTAAGAGTGGCATTGAGTCTGTTGACGGTTCGCTCTAGTCCGAGCACGTGAATCGTTTCAGGGACGGTTGGACCGGTCTGAGACAGAATAAAATTGAGTAAAGTGAGAATGAAGAAATAAGACCGACCTTCATCGCAGTCAAAGCATGCCGAAGCGCCGTCATGAACGGCTTTTGCTTGAGTCCGGTGGCATCGCAAGCGGTATGGAGGAGCGATGAGAGATCGGGAATGCTGGGTGTGTCTGGCTCGGCCTCGAGACGAGGGATGGTAGCTTCCAGAGCGCGACCTGCGTGCAGATGGAGAAAAGTAAGCCAATGATGCATGGGCGAGCTTAATCGAGGGGGTGAAACAAGGGAGACGGGGGTACTCACGATAATCGTCGCTCGAAATCGTTTTGCTCATGAACTGTGCCTCCGGCGACGAGTAATCTGGATCGATAAAGAAGTAGGGAGCCAAGCCAGGCACATCATGGATGTTAGTTATCCGTCCCTGGTCATCGACAGGGTCAGCCAGGACCCGGGGTAAACCAAGCACCTTTACCTGTAAGACATGGATAACCTTGGCGATGTACTCTGGAGTTGTGTGTTGGCTGTCAAGAGATGTCAAGAGAGCATATAGCCTTTTCTCTTTGTCTTGTACGGCCTACCTAGCCGAGAAAGACGCTCGTATGAGATCATGAATCCTGCACGCATGATATAATGTTCCTTGGTCACTATTCCAACTGCGCATGAGGTGGTGTTTATTGAGGTATTCGAGTTTAGCGGGCTCCAGGACCTGTCTACGGTGCGTCAACAATGAGAGATCGAACTTCACACAGGTATTGCTTAGTCAAGTCAACGCTGTTTGCATATTCAAGACGTACCTGCTCTATGAGTTCGGGAAGCGTCAGGACACTCGTGCTGTCGGGACTCCGTGTGACAGGAGTCGTATCCGAAGAGGAGTGTGTTCCTTGTCCCCAGCCTGCCAAGGCTAGCCAGTTAATTAATGCCTCTGGCTCCCATCCCCTTTTCTAGCATTCTGGATAAGTATGGAGGTGGCGGAACAAGCATAGCGAGGTAACGTACCACGAATTCCAGCACCCCAACGCTACTTGTGCGTTTTGACATCTTGGAACCATCAGGATTGAGCAATATGGGGAGATGTGCGAATTGGGGAGGTTTGAGCGAAAGGCAAGAGTACAAGTCAAGGTGTAAAGGAAGAGATGGAAGCCATTCCTGTAGGGTGACGTGTAGAGGGAATCTGTAGGAGGGACGGAAAAGACTTGCCTCCCCTCGGATCACATGGGAGATTCCCATCTCATGGTCATCGACAACGGAAGCAAGGTGGTACGTAGGAAACAAATCGGACTTGAGGAGCACGGGATCGGTCGGGAGAGAGGCATGGGCATCTCGCAATTCCCCAAAGACAACGTCGTGTGCCGGGATACGCCCAGGGAGCTTGTCATCCTAGGCAAACAGGTCGAAAGAATCGGACAAACATCAGACGACGACATACATTGAGTCTAACGATAGACTTTTCGCCGGCCCGGACGCGCCTTGCGACCTCTTCTTCGGTGAGATGAAGACATGCCTTGTCATATGTCGAGTTGGATCCAGCACGTGCTAGCCTCTCCCTTGTGGCAGTGAGCTGGTCCGGAGAGCAGAAGCAACGATACGCATGGCCTGACTGGGGGGTAGCTGAAAGAGAAGAACACTACGGCAATGCAAGTGCATACCTCCAGAAGCCGGTGTGCGTACGCGCGATACAAATCCAGACGTTCAGACTGCCAGAAAGTTGTAAAAAGCGACACCAAGTTGATAACTGTCACAAACCTGGTAATACGGTCCGTGTGGGCCGCCCAGCCCAGGACCTTTTGAAGGAAATAAGGTCGTCAGATTCTGAGTGCGGGTCGCAGGTGCAACCTCACCAAAATCACAGGAGAGCCCGGCCCAGTTCAACGCCGACTGAATGCCATCGACAGCTCCTGGGACGTACCGTGACTGTACAGGCACGATATGAGTGAGGGGATACAGAATCGGGAAAGACAGCGCACGGCGTCGGTGTCTTCAATTCGAAGTATCCACTGACCGCCGTGTTTCTTCGCGAAAAGGTGGTTGTAGAGGGCTGTCCGAAGACCACCGAGATGCAAAGCGCCAGTCGGAGAGGGAGCAAATCGTAACAAGACTGACATTATACTCGTCGCGGTTCACGTTTCGACGAGGGACTTTACAAAGTGATGTATGTACATACATATACGCTGACAAGTGGCAGTGATGAGCATGACAATGCCAAACTCGGCAAGTATCCATTCATTGCCATCTTACTCCATCTAGCTCGAACCTCATGTCGACTCTTTGCTAGTTTTCCTGGTCATTCCCGACAGCAAAAAGCATGTCAGATCTGACTGTCCTTGTCTCACCTACCCCGTTATACCCTAAACAGAACTCGTTAGGTTTTAATTTCGCCCGTCAAAGTCAAAATGATGTCTCCCGGCCTGTCATGGTCACGCTGGAGAGCGTCGACTCAGACGAAGACGGACCTCGTTCGCCTGTCGAAGTTTCCGACTTGAACACAGCATTCCTTTCACCCCCAAGGAGGACATTCAAGTCGTCGAGGTCTCCACCCCTCCAGCGACCTGTCTCAGCTCCTCTCTCGGCTTTGCAAATCTCCCCAGAATCACTCGACGATACCTCACCCATCACAGACATACTACGCAAGCGTCTTCTCTCTTCATCTGCGCCAACGGACAGAAGTCCTCTCTCTCGTCCACCTCCCCCACTATGTGAGTGCGCGAAGTGGTCCTTCCTGCAATGGATTTACCAATGTATCCTGGCAGTTCGCCCAACTACGTTTTGGCGCAGGACCAAACGATCAGGTGTAGCAAGCGCCTCGTATTCCCCATCATCGCATCTTATTCGTCGATCTACCTTCATTGCTGCTGGTCTTTCATTGGATAGGCCTGAAGCGGACCTGTCTGCTCTCGGCGTAGAATCACGGGTGCAATTCATCGTACTAGGCCCCGACTACAATCCGCAATAGCGAGTCCCTACTTGCAGGAAAGCATGGTATATATACAGTCACACGGTACGAGATCTGCTACTCGCCTTGATCACTTTACCTACTTGTCCCGTCCAGGTGCTGTCAACCCGTACCCAACCAACGAAACGATTCAGTTGGAGCCGACTACTTCCTACGATTACTGGTGGCCGAATTATGCAGTAGGAGACACCCCGATTTTGACCGCTCTGTTTGCGACTACCTCGGACGCCTATCCAAACGTGCCCACTGGGGTCCTGGCCGCCGTTCTCCCAAGCGACATCCCCACCGCTTCTTTAATACAGATCACTGCGTTGCCTCCAGCGAGGACATCACTCCAAGTTGTCTTGCCGAAACTTCCTTACCGTCACCAGCTGAACATACTCTACGTCATTCCTTTGTTCGTGACACTTGGCGTCGTGCTCGGTGCCGTCACTGTCGTATTCTCGCTCAAATTACGAGAAAACCGTCGTCGTCGTCTGCTTCGTGCCTCGACTCTTATGCCTGGTCCTCCGTACGCCCCACCACCAGAAAACGAGGTTGGGGATTGTTTGCTTGTTCATGGATACCCAAGCATGGAACAGGTGTCACTATTCGCTGCCAGCACTCCCAGCAAGTCCACCATTCATGGTTCACGATACACACCTGGGCAAACGCTTTCGTGGCAGAGTCTCGACGTAACCCAGCCACTCTACGCTCGGCCAAACTACACTCAGACCATCGTTCCCTCGAGCGATGGTGAGCGATTCACGGTGGTCACACAAGAAGATCCATTTCTTGTCGCATCCCCAATTGGTGTGCAGCAGTCTCCCAAACTACCCGGTGATCCCTCCCTGCCAAGGATATCCATTTCACCATCGCTGCCAGACCCAACCCCCAGGGATGATACCAGTCGTCACGGGCAGGCCACAAACTTGCCGAAGCCATACCGACGCAGTATGTTTGACATCCTGAAACTCAAAGGTCGACCTCGCCCTATAGCTACGGTACGCGAGGAGTACACTGCCCTCGCACCACACAATGAGCCCGTCGAGAACCCTGCCGCAAGTCCGGGGCGTCGGGCAAGCAGCGTGAAGACGGCTAGGGACATTCATTCCCCTCGCGCGCCACGCTCTTTGGATGGATTTGATATTGGCAACATGGGAGATGCGCTCGGCTTGCTTGGCCCGCTGAATAACAAACAAGATGACGTAGATGCTCCACTAGTTTCTCTAGAGAAGACCTGTCTTGTCCAGTCGGCCACGTTATCCTCTCCCACCCTGGCTGAGAAAACGCAGAAGGCACGCAATGTGATTCCGTTTTCTTCCGAAGTTGAACGGTCGCCGAAAGCGGACATATATAGCGAAGAGCAGCTGATGGGAACACCGAAGGAGAACCAAATTGAGGAGGAAAAGCATCCCGACATTTACACGATGGCACCTCAGCGCCATCGTTCCCGAACACCACACAAAGGCTTTTCGAAAAATTGTCCTTCTAGGCGGGCTTCGGCGCCTGATACCCATGCCTCGATCTTGCCTCTCAGTCCGCCGTCGTTGATGTCATCGCCCCTTGAAAAGTCTCTCTTCTTCACGTCATCACTGTCATCGAGCGCGTCCCTCTCCAACCACATTAATACCCCCGGTTTATCCTCTTTGCATCATGCTGACAAGTCACCCGAGCTTTCTCTTTTCCCATTACCATCCAGTAAGGTGAAGACGACGAAAAAGCTGCGGACCACGCGCCCGGAACCGCCATTGCCTTATCCATTATATCCTGAGCACGTGCATGCACAGCGAACGCTGGCGAAGCGTTCCATCTCTATCGACACCAGGAGGCCCCTAGCTTCTCCTAGTTCTCCCAGCCCCAAGGGTCGTTCTACGAGCGCAATGCATCGACAAAGCGCAACGGGCATCTGTTCGCTTGGATCGTTGTCCCCAACCAGTCTTGCGATTGCACTAGCTGCTTCCTCAAGCACGGATACGCTGAACAAGGTCAACGACATCGTCGCTGAAGGCTATACCAAGAAGCGGAAGTCTATGGGAGGCGGTGGTGAAGCGACCGCGAGGAGATTGTCTGATTCTATCCCTTGATCATAGCATTTCTTGTGGACATTGAGCACACACGGACACGGACAACGGAAACGGGACGATAAGCACATATATGCTCTGATCTAATTCTAGTCTGTATTGGTCTACGATACCTGCCTGCAATGGATATTCCCCTGATTGTGGCTGAAGAACAGTGTTTCAAGCTGACTTTCCCAAGTGCTCTTAGTTCTGGTAACCCAGGTTTAGTCGACGTTATAGTACCCCATCTACTGACTCTCCAAGGACCAGTCGTCAACCGCAAATAAATTAGGGTGGTCGTCGACAACGTTACGTGATTCGAGTGTTAGTATGCCGCCAAAACATGCATTGCATTTATCGATTCGAGTCCAAGTTCTATGATGTTGACGACTCTGCCATCAGTATCGCCCCACTGGTAGGCCACCCCTTAGGGGATGAAGAACCAAGTACTCGCGTTGAAGGGGAAGAGCCTGTGCTGCTCACAGAACCTTCAGATGGACACATGCCATCAACCAATTACCGCTGAATCAGCGACTGAGTCGTACTGCATTCACTGTTGGGGAGTAGGCTATGGCAAGGTTGCGGTATATGATACGTACCTACTAACGCGCTGACTCAGGGTATACGGCGCTGAGGACCACATGCTGGGCCCACAGCATGCAAGCATTGCATGCGGATATACAGTTTCAGACATAAAGTTATACACTGCGGCGGCGACGCAGCCCGGCGTTTTGCAAGTGAGTTTCAAGTTCATCATCTACCTCACTGCTTCTCCAGTCACAATTTCGGATTTGTGCAAACCGCTGACATTCTTCTGATTTAGATAGTTCCTTGACCAGATATGATGGCTGTTGGGATCAGTGTCACTCAAACGCCTGGGCATGTCGCCACTCTGGCAGAACGAACGAACAATGCGCTGCTCAAGATCATTCGGGACAATTTCAACATGCAGTACACGGCGCAAGCGACTTCTCTCGCAGAATTTCGTGACGCTGTCTCAACCCACGGCGGTGCCGACGTCGATAGCAACGTTTTGCTACAGGATTTCCGATCCCATGTCCCACTTTCAGTCTACGATTCATATCGACCATTCGTGGACAAATTTAACGCACAGCCGTGCAAGGAAGAGGATGTCCAGGATCTGTTTTCCCCTGGACTCCCAGACCTTTTCACAGTTTCCAGCGCGACTTCTGGAGCAACCCCAAAGATCCTACCGAGATACAATCACAACGCAAGACTAGGTCTCCCGACTCGTAGCTTGTTTGATCCGGACAGCAAAGACCCCCTCGCCGCCGTGGTGTGCACACGATACAGGGATGTTAAAGAGATAGAACGAACCTCTGGTGGAATCCTTCGAAGGATTCCTATCTGCATCGTGACGGGGGGGTGGATTCGTAGGACACTTGGATGGTATACTGATGATGAAAGCCGGATGTCTCTCTCCGGCACGTTTTTTCTTCCGTCATCCCCGATACTACATACTGATGTTTGGCATGTTCTAGTTCCAGGCTATGCGGTACCATGGGCAGCGACGCTTATCGCACTCCTTCCTTCCTTCTTGGTCATCCACGGCCTCTTTTTCCTCGCGCGTCGACATCTGAAGCGTTTCTTTGTACCGTTTCCGACGGTGTTTGTCGATCTCATCCGCCACATCGACGAGCAGTGGGAAGTACTCATACCCTGCATCAGGGAGGGTACGCTACCCGAGCTGGAAGGGATCCATCATATTCGAAAATATCTCCAGGCAAGCCAGAGGTCCATGAATCTAGACGTCATCGCTAAAGCGTTGCTCAGGCACATTTGCATGCTGACCCCGAGCGCGCAGAAGAACTACTCAGAATAGGGCCTCCGTTCTCCTTTGAGGGTTGGTTTGTTCGCGTTTGGCCAAATGCGAACCAACTTGCGACGGTATGTAGTGGCCAATTTGCCACTGTGATTCCAAAGGCGCGTGATTTCGTGTTCTGCCACATTTGTCATGCGTTGAAACACCCGATCCAGGTAAGGTCCATTGTGGGACCAAATGTCTCCATCCATGGGTTTGGTTATGGTGCATCGGAAGCCATGATTGGGATTCCACACGATGCAAGCAAACCGGATGAATTCGTTCTTCAGAGTGATGCCATTGTTGAGTTCTTGGATGTCTCTCAGGATGAGACCCACGAAAATATCTGCCAAGCAGTCAGCACTCGATCTCCTGTTTTGGTAGGCGTTTGCTAAGTGTAGGAATGGCGCAGTGGGAAGTAGAAGTCGGCAAACAATATGAGCCCATCCTGACGACTAGAGATGGCTTGTGGCGATATCGACTAGGCGATGTCCTCAGCATCGTCGGATTTGACACCAACCGTAATTCCCCAGTATTCCTGTACTCGGGAAGGAGATCGTCAGCTAATCGCCGTCATATGTACTGAACTGGCCCTGACTCGGATGGGGTTGGCTTCAAATAGGTTGACAATCCACCTTCCATATGCGCAAATCACGGATGATCAAGTCCTTGTGGCCATTCAGGCCGTTGGTTTAGAGGGCACGATCCGAGTGCAGGAATTTACGACTGTGCTGGACGACCGCGTACTGCCGCTTACTGTGGGCTTCCTCGCCAAGCTCGCAGAACCTCTTGGTGCGTTTGTGCACTCACAAGCTTGCCAGCGTGTCGTAAGAACGACCACTCACTTATCAGATGATGCGACAGGATTGAACACATCCCAGGCACGTCGAAAATTATTTGAAGCCCTCGTTACGACGAACGCCGAGCACCGGCGCGCACTCAGACATGGCCACGTTCGTTTCCCGACAATCCGCATTGTCAAGACAGGCACGTTCGCAGAATATCGTCAGTGGAAGGGTGAGACTGTCGATGTCGCTTCGGGGCAGATCAAGGTGCCCTTGGTGTTGATCGATCCGACCGCTCAACGGTGGATCTTGGAGAGGGTCATTCGGGAGCTCTGAGTTGGAAGTGGGTGTCTCTTGGAAACAACGACGATGGAGGAGGATGTGTATAGAAATAGATTATAGAGCCCATGGCAGGGTGTTGACCGCCGCTGCAGAATATTTGACTTTGAACAGTCAACTCGTACAACACACCACGAGTGCACGGAAGGTGACCGTTCGCTTTGCTTGATGATCAATCGGGTCCCAAACTGATCTTCAATTCTCTTCCACTGACTCGGATCCTTTGACTCATTGGTCGACGCAGTAGCCTGCCAAGTATGATTTCACACTCTGCTGTGATATGATAATGGCTGTAGCTTACTTAGTAATCGATAATCCACCCCGATGGATTGGTGTTCCGATATATGTAGTCAGTCGAGTATGATCCGGCGAAGAACGAATCTTTGGCCGGACGGAGAAACATCCGGTCTCACAGCTTGTCTCGTCTGCGATAAACCACTCGGGGTGATTTTCCCCCGACATTGCGGACTTGAGGAATGGCAATTCGTATCGCCTTGTTCTTGTTCCGGAGCAGACCCGACGGGCTAAGTTCGATCACTTGTTTTGTCCTGAATAGAGAATATGACAGGCATGCTCTACATGCCAATACGAGAGTGTATGCAACTCGGGTTCAATTAAGTACACATGACTCCTTACCGTAAACCACCGGCCCAACTCCGGCGCGCGAAGCCAGCAAGTCTATAGGGAATAGTCCCAAACAGAATGTCAACTTGAACAAGGAAGGTCTCAGTCGCCCCGCCGGTAAGGCGGCCATTGTCGTGCTCACTGGCGATGGCGGGAAGGGGCCTGATGAAACCCGGTAACGCCGTGTGTATATTTCACCATGGAAAATGCATTACACAGGAAGCTGCGCGCTGATCAATAACGAAGACCCAATAGCTCTATGTCAGTGGTTGCTATGGGCAGTGCAGTGCAGCTGACCAATAAATTGCTTACCATGTCTAGTGCTGCTAATCAGTAGTATTACATATGTAGGTTGGCAGAGCACTGCCGCGTTGTGGGGCTCAATAGGTCACGTACAACATCCTTGAAGGTACGTGGTGAAACACTGGTCAGACGGGATATCGGCAGAAATTGCATTACCCAAAAGCGTATCATGGTTCATTGTATCCGCGGAAAGGTGAGTCAAATGGGACGGATGGTTGGTATTATGGTCCTACTTGACCACAGTGATGTGACTCGGGGTGGGAGGCCGCCATGGCTAGCTGATCAATGTGGTAACCGCATTAGTGACTCGGTACAGAGTCGGTTCCACAGTGTTCCCGCCTCGATTAGCTAAGACGCCCTTTTTTGGAGAGTGTAGTGGTTTCACAAGGTTGACAGGAAAATGCCAGCATCAGAGTCACCGGTCAAATAAAGCCGATGCCGCCCCCGAGATGCAGCGCCTGAGCGCCTCCGTTATCCCATTCCGCTCTCCTAGGTTCTCTTGGCCGACCCGCTCCTTGTAGGTTTCCTCTGTCGTTCTACGTTATAAAAGGCACACAACATGGCTGATTTCTCTGCCCCATGATTTCATCATGCCCGGGTGTCCTATCCTTTCGTGCTTTCCCCGCTACAAGGCGTATACGCAGGTTAATACAACGTGGTGGGATATGCGGGGAAATCATTCTGCACAAGAATCGATGTATTCACACCCACGGTTCCCCGCACCGTCTAACTTGAAGTGCGTTTATCAGAAGAGGAATCCAAATCGCTCGTTAACCATTGTGAAACAGCTCCCGCGTTTCAGCTCAGACGAGGTGAGTGTGAAATGGGCTATCTTGCTTTGTTCGGTCCCAATCACGTCACGTTGACAGGCAAGCAGCGCCGACATATCCAGTGCCATTCAACCCTTTCGGCTTACCATCTGTGCTTCCGCCAAGGCCTGCTACGAAGTGATTCACTTTGTTATCTTGCTATACGAACACGTCACTGAAAACTATATTTTGCAGTAAGCAGTAAGTGGGACTTTCGACCGAAGGCGGGAAGGTCTTCATTTCCCGCTTTTCAGTGCGCCGTCCTACCATACTTTCCCGCGTTCTGCTGTCGTTCCTAAAGCCACCTTAACCCGAACGGCAACACCGCGACCCGTTCTAGTTCAAGCTCCATCACATCATCATTCAAGCTACCACCATCATCCCGGTAAGAGCACGCGACATCATTCACGCAGCGTATCGGCCGCGACTTCTCGTCACGTTCACTACGCGGACGATAAGTATCAACCTCGGTCACGACAGACATCCGCTCAGAGTTCGTTCGCGCCGCGTCTCGCCCAACCAGTTCCTGTCCTTTCAGCTTCACGCCAATTGCCCACGAGCGCTTCGCAGCAACCAACGCAGGGACATCGCCGTCGGGCACATTCTACTGGGACTGCTACCGTACCTGTTATTGCCAATTTCCCACCATCCCAGTCGCAGCAACAAGCTCGTGTGAGTCCTGGACATAAGTATTCTAGGTGCACGGGTCAGAAGAAGGCGTTATGTGTAAGTGAACAGTGTTATCGACGTGAGGCGCTGGGACATCTTACAACGGGTCGGTGTCCAGATTGGAATCAACTACATAGGTCAGAAACGTGAGCTTCACGGGTGCATCAATGATATCAAGAACGTGAAACGGTTCCTTACCCGTAAGTGCCTCGTCACATACCTATTACTCCGCAGATCTAATGTACCCCTAGGCCAATGGGGTTTCAAAGAAGGGGATATCGTTATGCTAATGGATCAAACCACGAACCCCCGACAGATGCCTACAAGGAAGAATATGATCGACGCGATGAGATGGCTTGTAAAGGATGCCAAGCCTCACGATTCATTGTTTTTCCATTGTAAGGATGAGTGTCGTTGTAGTTGATCGTGACCATCATCCGTCCTTCATTTAGATTCAGGTCACGGAGGCCAAATACCCGATATCCATGGTGACAAGACGGATGGGTTTGACGAGGGTGAGGAGGTGTTTCTCCCGTTATGAACGTTGTCGGGTAAACCAGGTTGTTTTAGTGATATACCCAGTGGATTACAAGACGGCAGGGGTCATTATAGATGATGTGAGTTTGGATGATCTTACAGTCATCTTTATGTTAATGACTGATGAACAGGAGCTGCACCAAATCATGGTTTGGCATGTTTCTCCGACCGACGAGGCTGTCGACTTATTTCATATAATGAAGGTGAAATCGCTTCCGCCTGGGTGCCGTCTAACGGTAAGATGCTACGCATTATTATCGGCTCGACATCATCATTCAATTGTTCCAATGCAGGTTGTTTTCGACGTATGACGCATCCTGAATGGTTGCATTCCTCGTGCTGACAAATTTTCAGTCATGCCATTCTGGGACAACGCTTGGTGTGTGCACTTAGTCTTGCCTTTGAACTTGCGGCTGACCGTGTCTCCATTATCTAGATCTACCGTTCATGGTACGTCAGGAATATCCCATTCTCTTGAATTGAATGTACGATCTTGATTTCGACAGTACCATCACGATGGGCGATTGAAAGAAAACCATATCGCTGAGAGTGCACGATCGAAGAGAATGAGTTCGGCAGACGTCATATCATTCGCAGCATGCAGGGATGATCAAACGAGCGCCGACACTGTCCAGGGAGGGGTTGCCGTTGGAGCAATGAGTTATGTGAGTGGTCCTGGTTAGCTCCCAAGTGTCCCCAAATTAAACCAATATCAGGCCTTCTTGACTGCATTGAGTATGTATCACATTGCGCGCGCACATAGGACGCCAATTCTTACGTGCACTGTTCACAGCCCGCAAACCGGTGCAAAGCTATCTGGAGTTATTGCTATCTGTTCGTGATATTGTACAGCCACATTTTCAGCAGAAAGCGCAGCTGTCGAGCGGGCATTATATTGTGCGTATTTCCCTATGTCAGGGTTTCTGCGCTTTCGGGGTGATATTAATTTTTATTAGGATACTCGCCTTCGATTCATCCTCTGAGTCACAGTAGTGAACGGATGTGGGAAGTATTTATCAAACTATTTTGACCTTTAATGTATGATCCGCTCTTTTCTAATTCACCATATACCCATATACACATTCATTTGACGGACCTTGTAGCACAGTGTAGCACAAACTAGGGTGTAATTTCATAGTTGAAGAGACGCTGCATTAATGAGAGAAGCAGTGTAGGTGATCCCGTGACGAGTTTTGTTTACGCGTTATTTGCGCCTGCACCTACAAGCACAAACAAGTTCGAGTTCATCCCCGTCTCGACCCGACGAGTTTTGTTTCTCCTTGAGCCGCGCCGTCGCAGCCAACGATATCAGAAGAACAAGTGCTTGTTGTCGTCGACCACGTCGTCACAAGCCTTGTTGTTCACGACCGTAAGTTATTTGCTTCGTCGCTCCAGGTCAGTCATTTATGTTCGATTAAATACTCGTTCAATTGCTTATGGACAGGAATCACAGACTCCGCTTCCAGTCTTCTAACATAAGGAATTGACGAGTTATTCCAGCTCACGATCCGCTTTCAACACACACACGCTAACTTCGCGTCTCCAACGCCCGCGATCTAACAAGCTTTATTCGACTCAGCAGTCGAGCCTAATCAAGATAACGAACGACCATTGAATTCAACGACTGCACATAGCTTCGACATCTTCGACATCTCAATTGCTTAATTGTTTTCTAATTCCGAAAACCGCTTTTGTGTTATAACGATTGGACGCTCGACAGAGCCCTACGGTTTACCGCCGCACCTAACGACTTTTTTTTTGTCTCTATTGACTAATGCCCTTGCAACTGCTTTCACGACCAACGACAGATACGGCTCGCTCGCGGTCCTCATCTCCACTCGCTACACCTATATCCAAGCCACAAATTCCAACCATCTGCTTGACAACTGCTACCCCCTGCGATACCAACCAAATGGATGACGTTACCCACGTCGCACCATGGACGACCTCCGAGGCCTCGTCTGTTCCGATCGCGCCAAAGCCAACAATAAGCGGGGAGACGTCACGCAAGCGTCTCGTTCCCAAGAAGTCAAAGCTCGGTCTTCTTACCTCATCGTCCTCATTAGCGAAGGCGCGCGAACGGGATTTGTCTGATGTTGTCAGACGTGTCGGAGGCTCCTCGGCGAAGGATGGAAACGATACTTTTGAAATTTGCGTTGACCCTGCCAACGACCCCGACATTGGCGAGGTTTTGATGGTGAAGAAGAAGAAGTCACGGCTGGGGCTGGATGGCATGGCATGGGGAGCATTGGGAGAAGTGACGAACGTCCCGGCTGTTACGAAACCAAAGGAGAAAGGGGGGAAGAAGGAGAACTTAGTAAAGGTGAAGGCAGATGAGAATCAGAAGTGGTGGAGCATCGGGCGCGGAAGGAAGGACTCCAAGGAGAAAGACAAGACGAAGGATAAGGATCGCGCAAAATGTAAGTTGGATTGGATTCGCTGGGTCACCATACTAAGTGATTCCTTAGCTCCTCCACCGACTAATAAACGTGCTGACACGCACGCACGAACCAAATCGTTAGACTCGGGGGTTCTGCTCGCGGCGCCTGTTTGTGCGGAACATCCTAAGTCACCTGTGGAACGCTTACGTATCCCTACACCGCCATCGGCGACGGCTGCGCCGTCAGGTACTGCGACATCGGGGAGTGGCAGGAATTCCGTTGCCATTAGGGCAATGCGTTCTGTCCGGTCCCTTGCCCGTATTGGCAGCTGGGCTCAACTCAAGAACACGCCTAATCCCGACGCAGCTGCCACTGCTGCGGTACCTGTGAAAGACAAGGAGTCCGACGGGAAGAAGAAGAAGAAAAAAAAGGAGAAGGACAAAGAAAAGACGAAGGCGAAAGAAACGGTTCGCTACTCGGGCAGCAGCTTCGAAGCAGGCGCGTTGACCCCCAGCCCTGCTGCCTCCAAGCATGAGGCCAAATCGCTTGGAAAGAAGAAGGCGAGCATATTAGGGCTAGGTCTCCCTTCGACGATGCGACTCCCTTCTTCTCGCAGTGGGTCGGCGGGGTCGTCCATCTTCGCGGCCAACGCTACCGCTCGTCGCTCGTCGGTCGACTCTGCGACTCTATTGGGTGGAGGGATTCTCGCACGAGGACGCTCAGGCTCGACAATGTCCACCGCCTCTTCTCTTCGTCCGATGTCGGCCAAGTCTCGCGTTTCTCGCGAGTCGTCGGATAGTTCTGGAGCGGCCTCCGTAAAATGGGATGAGGTGGGGTTGGAGACGGTCAAGGAAATCCGCCGAAAGGACAAGGAAACAAGGAGTAAGGAGAAAGAAGAGAGTAAGGAAAAGAAGAGGCTCAAGAAATCCAAGAGTAGGAAGGACTCTACTCGCAAGTCATCGGATAGTCGGAAGAGGACCGCCTTAGCGGCGATATTCCCAGGGATTGGATCGGACCGCGAGAAAGATGAGACAGAACAGTCGCCAGTGATCGTAATCGGGAAAACTTCGGGTGGACAATGTGAAGCCGAAGAGGGGGCTTCGCTAATGGGAACGCCCGTGAGGCGTGTGCGCCCCCGGCCAGCATCGGACCAGCCTCTTTCAAGGAGTCGGCCAAAGCCACCTTATGAAGGAAATGATGGTGAGACCTTGCACTAGCGCTATCCAAACTGTGGCTGAACTTATCTCAGACAACGTGATCATGTCAGTCTTGGACGCAGCGACGAATGACTTGGCCCAATTGATTAATAGACTCGATCTTGAGGCAACTCCAGGCAGCGTCGAGATGACGCCGATGAGCCAGCGTTCTCAGTTCTTGCCAGATCCGTACGCGGACCCACTCCCCAACAGTAGATCGACGGCAGAGAGCCCTATCAGAAGCTTACAACGCACGAACACCTCTATGGCTTCTCTCCGGCCCTATGCGCAATCGGGCTTGAAGAGCGCCAGTGTGCACCTCGGTCAGAACATCGCTCCGTGGTCCACACTGAACGCGGGTATTTCTCCTTCGAAGCCCTCTCCCAGCACGATTAGGGTTAACTCTCAAGACAATATGGCGACTGTGCGAACCCATAAGCGAACAACGACGCCTGCACCGGCTGCCGAACCATCTCCCGTGTTTAAACCGCTTCGTCCAGCAACCACTCGACTTCCTATCTCGAAGACAGTGGGGGGTGCTTCCGCAGGGATCTCGCCATTTGTTGTCGATGTGACACACCGCTCCTCGTCTGCTATGACATTCGGCTCGGGTCATTCTAAATCGGAGTCACGGGGAAGTCTTGCTTCCTCCCCAGTGTTTAAAAAGGCCCAGAACCATAGTTGCAAGAGACCCTCCTTGATTCTTCATGCAGCACTTGATAGCCATAGCCTACCTATCCTTCCTGAGGTTCGTCGTAACCTTGGACTTGCTGGTACCATGGGTTATTCTGTGGGCAGTATCGCCGAACAAGATCATGATGGGGGCGATCCGGACTCTGATATCCCCGACGAGCTGCAGGTCATCTTATCGAATTCGGATCAAGAAGGAGAGGATACCATATCATTTGTTCGCGCGCCCGTACACCCACCGCCTGCTTCTCCCGGCTTGCCGCCAGAGATACCTCTACCGGAGCTCGATAGCCCGTCTCCGAAGAGCTCGCTTGTTAGCAGTCGCCTCTCACGAGCGACCATAGTTGACGAGGAGGACCACCACGCCGGCGTCGAGGAACTTGGAGAGGATGACACCAAAAGGTCTTTCGACTTTACCGGCGAGTTGCAAAAACTCAACGAGTCTGGTGCATCCGATCGTCGCAGCTTCATCGAACAGCTTGAAAACGCGTTCCGAACTCCCGCTAAGATTGATCTCCAATACGACTTCAGTGACCTGCCGGCCGTCCCTAAATTGAACACGCTACAGGACGAGTTGTCTAGGGCGGGTGAGAGCTCATTTAACCACCCGATTGACAACGAATCTCGTGAACTCTTGCCAAGTGACTTCCCAATGGATGTCTACGTTGAGCCGCCTCTACTTCCTGGATCAGATAGCTTTGCCGGGACCGCGTCGGAAGAGCTGCTCGGTGTCATCGCGCCCGAAGTCATACATAATGCTTCCCCGTCTGTTGTGTCTCAACCATCGAACGGGCAGCTCAACCGCAATTTCAAGTTTGGTGGAAAGAGTTCACCCTGTAGGAAAGATACCCCACCACTCACGCTCTCAGACATAATTCCACCACCCGAGATTGCGAGATCCCTCTCCATGGGATCACTTGCTGGGAACGAAAGTTCGTTGATGAAGTCCATTCTTGCACATGCCATTGCTATCGAGTCCCCATCTGAGCGTCGCCGACTCGGCTCTGACGTCAGCTCCAGGTACGCAGCACGCGATTCCGCCCGGAATTCCTATGCCGTTGCTGGTCATCAGCGTAACCACTCCGGGCTAAGCTTTGTCGGCCTTGATTCGTTCGCGGAGGTACGACGAGGGTTCGAGTTTAATGACAACCGCCCCGGTTTCTATCCCCCGCCAGACACGATGTCAGGTGCACGAGGTCGCAAACATGAGTCCTTCTACAGTATCGCCTCGGTCTCATCTTATGGCAACGTTCTACATGGCGGTTCCGCCGACCCTTTCGATTATGGTCCAGTCGTTCCTCTGCCAAGCCTGCAAGAGAGGCCGTCATCAGATGACTTTTCATCCACAATGTCCACTTCAATTGACGATACCTTCTCTTTCATTCATCGACAGCCGCATCGTCGTAGAGTTGACAGCGATGCTTCAAGCCTCAACCCTCACTCGTCCTTTGTACACCCTTACAGCCGCACTCAGCGACGACCCGAATCTGGTGTGTCCGTCGGACCACCCATTAGCCTCTTCAATCGCAATTCCACGTATCACCGCCGTGGTGACTCAATTACGAGCGTGAATAGCACTGCGCAGTCACATACCAACTGCCAATGCTTTTCTTGGACTCGACATCGTTCGAATCCTTCGGTCGAATCTGTGCTCAGTGACATTTCCACAACAAATCTTGCAAGACCTGGCCTAGGGGACAAGATGCTCGACTCTGCCCTGGAGCATGGCACACCGTTGACATGTATTTCTGCCTCGCCTCCACCCAGTCACTCTGGCAGTCTGCGCAGAGAACAAATCCATTCGGAGTATGACAATCGCACGTCGTTCGACTCGATCATGGACACCCAGTATGAGTGCCAGAAGACCGACTCATTGTTCGAGAAGACCGGTCGAAATTCTGTCTGCTCGTCGGATTCAACGTTCTTCGAAGAACACCTGGATGACGCTGCCGCGAAACCTCCCCGTTATCGTCCTATATCCAGCTTGAGCATCCAGAGTATGCATAGCTCACCCAAGGAAGACGACACGATGATCACTGTAAGATTGCATCCCTAATTTGATATTTGCCCTGACACGTGGATAGATGCTGGGTGGTGGCCACGTGAGGCGCCGTTCTGTGACATCCATGATTGGTGCTTCGCCATGCATTCAAGCCGAGCGGCGCAAGAACATTCTCGCAAACCCTCCCGAGACAGTATTCAGCCGTATCGAGAATGCTAAATCAGAAGATTACGAGTCCCCCGACATGTCGCGCGCCCTCGAGTCGAAACCGTCAGTTGTTTCCACCGTAAACTCGTCCAAATTTGGCGGCGAGCATACGATCCGTGCGAAGCACGGTCTTCTCGAGCGCCAGAGCCTCGAAAACATCGTATTAATGGGAAATGGCGAAGATCTCCCGGGGCCATGTAAGTGCCACATATGACTGACGGGGTGGAGTCAGTAGCTCATCGTATGCCGTAGTCAGACTACCTGTCTTCACCCGCCCCAATCGTCCCAATCGCTCCCGGTCAAGCACATGTACGTCAAGCTCTGGCGCGGAAACACCGCCACTAATTATGTCGGATGGTTACTCCTCGTTCTCTGAGGGATCGTTGTCGAGTATCGATCTGTCGCATCTCAGTTCGTTGCTTTCAAATGCTTCCCAACCTCTGTCAACTGCTGCCTTTGATCGTGCTCGTCCGTATGGCCGTGGTCACGGTCACGGCCGCCGTATATCCCAAGCTCGCGCGTCGCGAACATCCCTTTACGAAACGATTGAGGAGGAACTGACCTCGTCATTATCCCACACAAGTCCTCAACGTTCTGCTCTGGGTTCCACACCTAAGGTTGTCAAAGTCGCCGAGGCCGCGCCGCGAGCAATGGGTCCCCCTCAACTTTATGTCGTAGATCCTGAAACGTCCTCCGTGGATTCTTATTCGTTGTGGGATGATGAGCGAGGGATCACAGCGCTGAGAAGGTATTATGCTCTTCGGGACGAAGCCGAGGACGTGGTCACGGAGAGCAAACGTACGTGGATGGATACGCCGCTTTCTGTTTTCGCCACTCAATGTGAGTCGTTTTCACTCAATTCTCCTTTGCGACGTTGACACTTGCTAGCGTTTGACCCTCCGCGGCATCCATCAGGAATGCAAGCGATGCTGGAGCACTCGCTGCAAACCTATGGTCCACTTCCATCTGACCTTCGCCCCCGTCAGTTGCGATCACGGGCCAACAGTCGACCATCGCCATACCCTCGAACCGTCAAGACGTCGATCCCGTCTTCGCCCAGTACAGAGCACCTACGGGCGACGATCATGGCTTCTCTCACCGCGTCACCTGACAATACCATACCCCGTCACCCCTCGCCGCTTTCCAGCGCGCTGCAACAGATTGCGATCAATCCGAACCTACCGTCTAAGATGTCCATCGAACCAAAGGAGTTCATTGCTTCCCCGGCCAAGCCCGAGCGCGTCTTTGGGCTCCCGCCTCAACCTCGTGTCGGATCGACAGCACGACGTACCGGGTTGGGATGGTCGAAAAAGGCGACGAGTCGGAACGATGTCGAAAATAAGGAGAACACGACCTCTGGTAACATGAATATTGGAGCCCCAATTGCAGCTAATGTCTCGCGAGGAACAATGAAGACGTGAGTCCTTTTTTCAACGTGGTAATGGCTTGAACTGAGCGGTGCGTTGAATTGGTACAGGCCCTCGGATGGCTTGCGGTTGAATCGGCCGCGACCGAAAGGACGTCCGACACCGGCACCGGTGCGACCCTTCCGCGCATGAATGAACGTAACGACGCGATTTCCGCCATTTCTTGCCATTATATGTATCTATGCCTGCCCCCCCCCTATGCCGCACGCCTTTTCTTCAGATCAAATGTGACAGTAGCCAAGTCGTTTGCGAGATCGTTGGGAAGAATCAATCTGTACTTGGTTACATACGTCTATTGCAATCGCATACCCGCTTAAACTCAAACCGCGCATTGTGAAACTGGTTCAAAGCGGGGATAACCCCATAATGACATGCTCCCAACGCATATAACAACAATGTCCATTCCTATTTACAATGACTGCGGCGTTGATCGCATCGTACTTCAGTTGTTGTTCTACTGGCTGTTTCCATTTCCGCTAGAGAAATCATGGGCCTTGTACAAGGTGGCGGCATCGAGAACACTTCCGTTTGCGCTCGCGACGAACTCGTGTGTGAGATGGGTCCGGTTGTGGAACGTCAGTCGAGACCAACCATAGGTGCTGCGGGCGGCCGTCGTCAGTGTCCACGTATGACGGAGGGATTAGGGTGATAGGGAGACGTAGGAAGAACTCACTTGTCCCATGCCTTGACCGAATAGTACGGGGTCGACGTGAACGGGTCGAGACCGTCGTAGTGGCCGGCGGCACCGTTGACGATGTTCCAAGGTGCCTTTGGGTTGTTTAATCCAGCGGGATCGATAGAGTCTTGGGAACGAAGGGGTAAGCCCGAGGATGCGTTACAAGGATTAAATACGCACAGTTGGCGATCGGGGCGTTTCGCTCGTAAACCTAAGGGTGGCCAAAGGAACACCGGTCAAAGGGCCGCAATACAAAGAAAGAAGAAGGAAAAAGAAAAAAAGGACAGCGGAGGGACGCACGTGAACGTGTCCTTGCATGTAGAGATCGACGCCGTATTTGATCATCAACGGTTCGAACGCCTTTTGACAAGCCAGGCAGACCGTCGATGAGGTGTTCTTGGCGCCGATGTACCACGGCCGGTGAAGGCCGACGACGATCCAGGGTGTCTTTGCACGGTCGACAGAGGCGAGGTCATGCTCGAACCAGTCATATTGTTGGTTCGGGTATCCAAACGGACCGCTGTTTGCACCAGCATCGGAGCCCCCGATTTCATCTGGCGATTGGAGACCGACGGGGAGGTCCGTTTCGCTGTCGAGAACGACGAAGTGGGCGAGGCCGTAATCGAAGGAGTACCAAAAGTTGCTGAGACCGCCAGATTCGTTAGAGGGCATCCTATAGTGGTTAACTGGCGAAAAGGAAAACGAGCACGTTCAGGGAAGAAGAGGGATGGAATGCTGACGTTGGACTCACTGTATCCAGTAAAGTTCGCTTGACCTGGGACACAAATGGAAGTAGTGTAGGTGATGTTGTGGATGGTATCCGTGGTTCCACTATGAGCGCGCTGAGTCAAATGTTGAGTCCTACACGGGTGTGTAAAGCTCACCCGTTGTCACAGTTCGCCTGTGGGAATGCACATTAATGAGCACTTGGACCGGAGAAGGGAAGAAAAGACCTGCATCGTGGTTTCCTGCAGCAACCATGTAGGCTTTTGCACTGGTAAGGGGAGTCATCTGGTCATAGTACTGGTCGATCAAGACGTTGTAACCATTGATGACACTCGTCATGTTGGGAATAAGGCTGTTGTTGCCAAAGTAGCCCTCCCAGCTCTCCTTGATAAAGTAGTCAGCATAGGCGATATCGCCAAAGTGAGCGATGAACTCGTAAGTGCTTGATGAGCGATGAGCGAGGAGAATGACTGAATTCTCTACAGAAAGGCGTACTCCTTGTTCTCGATGAGGCTCTGCATCGTGTTGAGGTCATGAGGGCCGAGTGGGTTTGCCGCGCCTCCGTATGGGCCAACCTTGGTGCTAAGACCGTCAGCACCCATCAATCCTAGGTCGATGACGACCGCCACTGAGAAGGGGGTCTCATCGCCCGGTGCGAGAGCAGTGGTGAAGGTGTCAGTAGGTCTGTATGCACACCCCGCACAGTTTCTGAAAAAAGGGGTTGGTAAGGAACGGAAACGAAGGCCAGGATGGAGAAAAACTGAACTGGTTAGAGACACGGTACCAGTATTTTCTTCCAGATTTGAGTCCGGTGAGTTTGACGTGGTTGTCCCACACACGAGAGGTTGGGAAAGTGGACGAGTTTCCAGTGGCGACGCTGGTGAGGGCGGTGGGAGATTCGCCGTACCAAACTTGCGGAGAATCGAGCTGGGCATACGTGCTCCAGCTGACGGTCATACCGGTCGGGCCGGCGAAGGCAATGTGTTGCTGGAGCGGTTCATATGGGTTGCAGGGAACGGTGCCAGGAACATGCACACCCGTGGACTCTGCGAGACATGACCATGGGGTAGAAGTGTTGGTAAGATCAATGAATTCTGCCGATTGGGCATCGACGCGGGCGAGGGCGACCGCAACTGCGAGAAGGGTGAGTCGCAGCATGACGATGATGGGGAGACTCACGACTCAAGCGGGGTTCGCTTCCTCGGGGTTTTGAAGGCTGAGAAGCTCAGCGTATGGCATCGTGTCAATTAAGAACGTGCGCCGATGAGAAGACGTCGTTCAAAAAGCACTCGTTGGGCCACACGGTCAGCACGTCGCCGCCGTCGTGGACCTGAAACTCGCACGGAATGTTGAAAAAGCAACCAATGAGAGAGTGAACCTGGTCTCACCTTGAGGATGTCTTCGCACAGGACAGTCACGCGATTCTGGATCTGCTTCCGTCCCTGCTGTCAATCACTGACGGCCACCCGCAGACTCGTCCCTGGTTTCAGCCCCAGGCACAACTTCTTTTGAGATGTTCTGTCCCGCTCGAAATTCTTAAGCTTTAGCATCTTGCGGATCACCCATCCTTGTTCAGTGGACCCGTTGATTGATGAGTGTCTGTCATTGACAAGACTTGCCGTCTAGTAGACAGTCCCAAGGTCAGCGACTTACTTCGAGGCTTTCAGTCCGTGAGAGCTGACAGTGACGATCAAGAACAAGATATTTCTGGCACGACTAGTACCGCTAGTTTGCTTACCATCCACGCCGAACCTCCTGGTGAAGCAAAACCGTTCCCTCGGCGCCTAGTCTCCTTACTCTCATGGCCTCATAGTTCGGATTACCACCATGGAATCCGAATGACGAGCCACAAGTGGCGCAATGGCAGCAGCTCCTCCGCTTGTCAGAAAATTTAGACGAATAGCAGGCTGCACACCCGACTGCGGTCCCAGCCTATCACACGAGTGTGTATCATGTTGCGCAGTGCCAAATGTTGGCCCGGTAACGGGTCTTCGAACCGTCGCATCAACCGAGCAAATACATCGTTCGCCCGCTAAACCCCCAATCATGCTTGTCGGATCGATATACAAGTGCACTACTGAGATGTGCTTGACGATGTTCCCAGTGAATGAAGATTATGTGGGTGCGGTATCGTATACGGTTGGGTTACAACCTTTCCTTGAATGATGCGTTAAAGCTCTTACGGGACGACCTGTAAGTATATAGACATCTTCGAACGGCTGTTTTGGCATCCCCAAGGAGATATTACAAGATTGTGATGATGGTACATCGTCTCCTTGCCCCAGCTAGCTGATCACCTTCTCTCCAACCTCCCTGGACTTAGATTGCATTTGGGAGGGGAGCAGATAGAAGTCATTGGCAAATGCCAGGTAGCTTGGACCATGGAAGAACAGGAGACAGACAGACACTCCCATTGTTGTCCTTGTCGCAGCGCAAATTTAGTGGACTGAGCGTCCCCAATTTGGAAAACCGTATATCGGCTCGAATTATTCCTTCAATTGCTGACGGAAACAAGGCTATAATTGTATGCCTAGGGTTAGAAAGGAGACGATGAACATGATTCGGCCGAAGAGCGTTCCTTGAGGAACGAAGACAAACAACACATTCCCTGGGGGAAAAGATCGAGTATGTGCAGACCACGGACAGGACCACCACCGAACTTGAACCTTGTACATTCATCCCTTTGAGGAACCACCAAGTCTCTAGGTAAACAAAGAAAAAATCCGAGTGGGGAGGACATGGTACCTATGGGTCTCGAGGCTTAGCGTTCAGCTGGAGAGACCACTGGTAAAAATCCCAACATGGATCATTGAACAAATGCACCGGTCCGAAACGAAGCCACACAAGACGCAAGTCGTGATGCTGACAGTGATACGCATAAGAGCGATTAGGGAATGGCCGATGAGGTGCGACGGAAGGGAGCGGTCGAAATCGGTCGCTTGGAAATCAAGAAGGGATAGACGCCGCTCTCGCCGATTTGTTCCCCATGTTCCTCTTCTCGGTCTCCTTGAATTGCTCGACCGTGAGATATCCCGGGTAGCTTGTCCGCGTTTCTCACCCGGAGAATACAGCCGTAAATGTTGGTCTCACCTCACAAATAGGGTAGTGCGAGACATGTTTTTGCAGGGGGCATGTCTGGAATGAGCCGGCGAGATCGGCTGGGCATCTGGCGGGGTCGAGGCATCACTATATGGAACATTGAGCACTGTTGTTTGTCTCAGCACATAGATATGGAAACATGTTTGAAGTTGTTGCTCTCGGCCGCTCTGGCATGAAACAAGACGTTTCTCGAAAGATGAAGACAAGGCATGTTTATGGGCGGTGATCCTTGGCAGGGGATTGGCTCCACCTAGGGTACATGCACATATGCGAGTCTGGGGAACGCTAGAGAACACTACAGCATGTGCTGAATTAGTCTCCGCGGTTATCCTTCTGTCAACCATGGCAAGTTAGTCCGACTTTGTCGGTGTTGAGCAAAAATTAACACTCCAATTATGAGCGAAAGATCATAGCCACTCAACCGGTATGAGCTCGTCATTTGTTGTCCAATTGGTCAGTTGGTCATCGTATGCACGCTTCCATTGTACGCCAAACTCGGCCGAGCCCAACAATGCCAGTGTGCTCAATGTGATGATGACGACGTTGGGTAAGTTCATGCCAGTGGACAACACAGAAGCTCTCACGCCACCATGGAAAAGCCGGGCAATCGTTGAGGGAACGTTTTGGGTGCTCGACTGGGTGAGACCTGTTATCACTTCGGCTGAAGGGCATTTGCCATTTGCACGATGTAGATATACCCACAGGACAAGCATGTATTGTGTACAAGAAGATTCAAACAAGATTAATGTCATCAACACTGTCAATCCCTGGTCATCCAAGATCCTAATCATCAGCCAGCATGGGCATGACAGGCTCACTTGTATACAGGAAAAGTGAATGTCTTCGTTATCCATATCATCCACAAGACGATGATCCTGGACAATGACACGACGACGTGGGCGGGGGGACGTCACGGGGGTGATGGCGACGACGCACCGAGGACGGAGGCGAAGAGGACGTGACCAGGTAGGGGATGGGGACACGACAACGATGATGATCAAGCTGTAGTCGCAATAGCGCGATCACTGCGCGTAGTCACCGACTCGCTGAGGACCAGGGCCAGGAAAACATGGTGGTGTAGGGGAGGGGGACATGATGACGGCGGGTGTGGCGCGATGGGATGAGGGGGTCGCGTGCGAACGAGTGCAGGTGGGGTGAAAGCATGAGGGCGAGAGGGCTGGTGTGGGGTGGGTGAGGTGGCGGGCGTCGCGGTCGCATCGTCGTGTGTCGGGAGGACGAGAGAGCGAGGACGCGAAGGTAAGGACGCGTGAGGACCACATCAGAGACGGATCACATGTCGACACAAGCGTGAACGCGAAAGCGAACGACGATTCATGTTCGCGTTTATATAGAAACCAGGGCGATTGTACACTGTCGGCCAATGATTAATGAACTCTCGAACACGTGTGCGTCGGTGACTTGGTGGCCGCGTTGTCGCGATCGCTGCGTCGTCATTGCTTTGCCTCTGGAAAGGAGATGAGGGCCAAGGCGTGCAAACGCGATGATAATGTGGTGTCGTCGTCACGGACCCTGTCTCAGGCGGGGCGAGGGGAATGGCGCACGAAACGAACACGACGAGGGCGAGGCGGCGTTCAATTTGCGATCACCACGTCATCGTTATGACCCTTTTAGGGGTGAATCGAGGAGGCGAGTGCGAGGGAAACAGGGTGAGGGTAAGGACGAGAGGGGATGAAAGAACGCGACCGGAAAAATGCGAGTAGGGCGAGTGAGGGTATGGGCGAGGATGGGGCGACGACGCGGCACTCAAGCTGTCATGATTGCCACGCCGTCGTCGTGGTTGTAAACAAGCTAGCAGAGAATCAGGCAGCGTACACGGGTCCTCGATAGAGAGCTAAGCGCTGGACTGCGAACTGCGTGATGCCGGACTGAGCATGATTATCCAGCTTTCCGTAGAGGCTGCACCGCCCTCCTCCTGGCCCCGTTCAATGGCAAGAAGCCGGTAGCAACGCAACCAAATATATCATATATATAAGTTACGTCTTGTATGAACCCAATGCGTCCGTGGCGTAAGAGCAAGTTTGATCAATGGTCTTCTAATCAACTTTGCCTACTTGGCCACAGTATTGGGTGCACCATACGAGTGAACTGAAGGGAGATGATGGGGACCCACTAAAGTCAGCACATACAGTTGCGTCGTACCGTTGCTACTCGCGGCCAACCAAGGCGCGTATGAGCGAGAGCATGCATCACATACCCGCGGTCGTGACTATTCAAGTTCAAGAAGACGATCTAGAAGACCCCATTAGTAATAATATATCCCAACTGCCAGCACCCAGTGACGTTGCGCGGGTGGATCTAGTTGCACCACCAATATTGTCAAATCCTGAGACAAGGTCGGGGTGTATGTCTAAATCATTCAAATGACATTAGCGATACCATACTCCGAGTCTGTTGCAGGGATAATCGGATGACCAGTTTCAGCATGGAAAAAACGGTACACGGTTTGATCTCTAATGCTGATAATAATCCTAGAATACAAACCCAACCATTCCGGACTGCATACAACATTTCACGGCGTGCTTGAAGCGGGGCCATGCCTATTAGGCATCCGCGAAATCTAACACCCAAGGAATAGAAGTTATGTGAGACTGTGACCGTCAATATGAAGAAGCAACGCCCTCACTGAGAGAGAGATCGGGTCCATCATGGACGGGGGGTTTCTTTACCGGCAGACCCAGCGTATACCATCGCGGAGGAGGCTAGTGCGCAAAGCCAAAAAACTGCCAGAAACGGTTGCATGAAATTCACTTTGCCTGCATAATATGGCGATCATTAGGTTTTTGCCTCACACGTACTAATACGGCATACCGAACGCGTTATAGTGGGAGAAAGAACAAAGTAGTTGCTGTACCCGAGCGGGAAGACTCACCACTAGTCGTTTTATCAGTCTCCATACCAGGGCCTTTAGTGAGGGGCCTTATCCTCCTGGGGCCTAGGCGACCTGGAGGTAGACCGGAGATGAAAATGATAACTTCCGGTTAGCACGAGTACAGAGCAAGCACCTCTCCCCCAAACATCAGAGATGTGCTGCTCCTGTGCGTGAGGGCCGATCTGATGGGCCACAAGGTGTGACTTCTCGAAAGGAACACTGCCGATTTTCAATTCAAAACCATTGTCACGGGAAGTGAACTTGTGCCTCAATGGAGCGAAAATAAAAATGGGCGCGACCGTCACGAGGCCAGAAATATAAGTATTCCGTTGTGCCAGGACAAATAGATGTTGGTCCACGTGAGCCTCGCCGAGGTCTCTAGGGATCTCGCCCGCGGCTTTCCTCAGTCTCCTCGTCGCGACTTTGTACCTGCATCGAAGTGCATGACTGAGAAGCACAACGATCATACCATAAGCCACTCTTCCGGATTAAACAAGAATAAACCAACTCGCTGTGGTCGTAGGGGCCATTAAATTGCCATGTGTCAGAGTTTTGCTTCAAAATACCGACAAACGTGGCAAAAGAGCGGTAGTTTATAATATACATAGCTTGAGTAGGACGGTTTCAAATGTTTGAAGCAGCTGACGGTCGCATGTGTCCCGACTAGGCACTGTCGAAGTCTAATGGTCACAGGGATATTAGAGTGCGGTCGTCAAACTTTGGAGGGTCAGTCCCTCACCGAGAGTCTCGATAATACGTCCGTCTCCGTCACCTGGCTTTATATTTGCTGGCGTAGCAAAAGTCAGTGTGCAGAGCCAAAAAACTGCGAGGGACAGCTGCGCGAAATACATTTTGCCTGAAAAATATGTAAAAGGGGTAAGACCCTGCCATTCCCACGTAGGTTCGGGAATTACCCAGCCAATGCTTTGAAGGAAAGGGGGAGAAAGTTACTGGGGTGACGAGGCCGCTGACAGGCTATTTAATCAGTCCCTGTGGGACATACGGCGATGGAGGGTACCGCCATGAGGCAGTGGATCGGATATCAATGTGAGCCTCCGCACAGTGCGGTTCGGCGCTTCAAACCTTGGAAGAATACCTGGTTCGCCATAGTCTGATTAGACCACGGTGAATGAGAGGAACGGCGCTTTCTCCCAGCCGAACTACGGGTCAGCTTTTGTCGCACCACAGGCTATGCGTGATGAGAACACCACCGCTTTATGAAACGTGATGCTAGAGAAGCGAAAAAATGCTGAGAAGTGTTGGAATGGTAATAAACCGATCAGTTTGTGATGAAAAAGCCGCCGAATCTGTACAGATCAACAAGCAGTCAAGAGTCTGTGGCAAGTGTAAGACTTCTGTGGCCATTCCGAACGGACTTACAAGAAAGGCGAGGTCTGATCTGGGCCATACGGGGCCGTGCACTGTAAGTATCTCTCCAAATGCCCAAAGGCAGCATCACCGATTTTCGAAACATTCACACGAGCAACCACGGAACAAACTTGAAGAGGTAAGCAGGGAGGGTACATAATTGCGTAAGCCGGAAAGGCGACGCAGATGGGCGCTATTTCCGCCACAACGCCTTACTATTCCGTTCCGAATGAGCAAGCGAGTAGGCTGACCCGTCGTAGGCAAGGCCTCCCTACAAAATTCGCTCTAACCGCTCGCGACTTCAAGGGATTTATCGGGTAATCTGTCTAAGCCTGCGAAACTAGCCACTAACACGGAGCCCCTAATTATTACCTTGTACCGACTTTCTGCACCCCGAATTCCCCAATTGTAATCGTGTGCACGAAACTGTCACTCCCTAATCAATCGGATCAGATTGATTTTATCGCTTTCTAAGGTAGAAAAGGCTCGTCATAGCGCCCGAAGAAACCGGTCGTACGCATCTTGGTCCATATCAGGCCAATAGTATGCATCCACGGTAATATCCAGAGGAAGCTGTGTCGACTGCGGCCATCTGCATCGTTGATTCGATCACCTGCCGCAAACGCTACTGTGCCAGGCTATGGATAAGCTTGACCCCGGAGACTTTGCGATGTAGGATTCAGAGAATCATCGCGTCGGAGGTGCGCCAGCATGCTGGGGTTATCGACAGTCCAAGGTCTGTCATATTTTATCATTGTTGGGGTTGGTCAGAGCCGGCGCCGCATGCCGTGGACGAGCCAACTAGCCGATCGTTCGATTCGGCAAAGTCATAGTCACCAGTGTTGTCCTGGTTGGGCCAAGGTAGGTGTTCCGGCCGGGTTCTTCCTCTTAGGGTCGTCCCCCTCGCGTCGGTGGTTGCGTGTACGTAGCCCTCGTCTCTAGAGTGTACCACCATCCGGCATGCCACTTCGGTGCGTTCTCCTCTCTGTCCCCTTTCCAGTGTGCACAGATCATCGGTCCATCGGCCTGGAAAATAGTGCAATGTAAGCCAGAAATTCTTGAATGATTGGCTGGTGCTATGTAGTAGGAACCTTAGGAGTCTCAAGCGTATTCACGTTAGCTCGGCACGGACGCGTACCTAAGGTCTCGATGAAAACGACTCCTGGGTCGAGAACCGAAAGAGATAGATATCACCTGGACGATGCAATGCTAGAGTGGATCGAGCTACGAAAATAGCCCCACTACTTACCTTTGGACAAACGTGCAACAAGATAGGATTGTAGTACGCCGCAGGTTCGGTCTCCACTCGACACTTTTCCGAAGTCGGCAAAGCGGGCCACAGACTGCTGCCAGCTGAACTTCAAGTTCAGCGCCGTACAGTCGTAATGTTCAATCGATTCGTCCCCTAATCCGGGTTCATAATTAACCTACGAACTGCACGAGCAGTCCCGGCTGTTTTAGACTGCTGTACTAGCACGTTGTTTCTCCGTGGTCGTAGCGTCCTCGCCCAAGGCTCAGGTTGGCCTGATCACCCATCCTCCCTGGTAACCCCGAAGTACCACTGCCAGGTACGCAAGACTCTTCATGTTGACGTTCACTGTAATGTGGACCTTGGCAGGATTGGGCCCCTTGCTTTCTGAACCACTATGCCATTTCGTCCTGTCCCATCTCATCATCGGAACCATCATTGTCCTCGTGCACGTCGCAAGTGTCACTTTGTGAGCGTATTGCTGGCTATTCATTTGACCCGCGACGTGGCCCTCCCCGCTGTTGTGCCACCACAAGCCAACGACAAAAGCCTACCGCCTTCACGGCGGCGGCTACATCCAACTCTCTGTGCCCCATTCATCCAACTGCTAACATTGCACAGGAATCTTGGCCCAGTCCGCTCGTATTACCTGCAGGTTTGCAGTCGAATACCGACTATTGAGTGTGGCACCGTATGACGATCCCAATGCGTTCCCGGCAGCATTGTTACATGCGGTGGTGGGATACGTTCATCCCGTGGGTTAGGTTTCGTCATCCAAGGGATTATGTGGATCATCCCCCGGGCGTGAAACCGTTGTGATTGCCTAGCGGTTTGCTTCCCCCCTTACCCTTGGGGACGTTGTGTGCCCCACGATGGGGTGTTAATTTCTCTCGGGAGTCCTTTCTCGATGAATTATATGGTAATTGCAGGGCTGAACCGGCAACGCAAGACAAGCTAAAGCAAATTGGTATTCCTCCCGGGGACGCTACCAGTGTATCACGTTTTTAGAGTTCGCACAGAACTGGATGGTGTATATGTGAACAAGTCGCCAAAGTTTCCCAGGCCATGAGTGTGTGCAGCACAGCATCTGTTGTGAGGTCGATGCGGAGCCAAGGATGGCACCGCCAGCGACGAGTTGGAACTTGAAACCGAACCTTACACATTTCAGCCAAGCTGGCAGACATCCACTTAACTTAAACCAGATCTACAATGTTCAAGCTCATCGCCGCGCTTTCTTTCGTTCTCTGGTTATACTTTTGCCTCATCCCCGCAGATGGCGTACGTTTGTCTAAAGGTAGGGATTACAATTCTTCCTGCATCCGTCTCTCACATCCAATCGCTTCTACGTAGACCTGTCACTTTCGGTCTCGTTTGGGGACCCAGTAACGATACGGGTGGACAAGACTGCTCACTATAGCCTCGAGTCGGACGAGGGTAAAGCAGAGTTCGACGCGTTGATTCCGCGCGGAGGCCACACCGTTGTCCTCCCCGATCCAAGGACCGGAAAACCTACCACTTACACAGTCACGCTTCTTCATCAACTTAAATGTCTGGGCATCATCCGCGACAACTATCAGTCTCGCGAGCCGCCGTCCCAGCTCACGAAACATTGCATGAACTATTTACGCCAGTCAACCTTGTGCAATGTCAACATGAGAATAGAACATTCGATCCAAGCAACGGGCAAGGCTGAGAGAGGGTACGATGCAGTTTGTCGGGACTGGACGAAGCTATATGAGGAAGTAGAAAGGGTACATAAAACTGGATTTGGAGCCAAATGAACTTTGTGGACTGCTGAGCTTCCTTTCAAATAGCATAGAAATCTCCATGCTGTTGTAACTTCACGCCCACTATGATGAGAAGTCCCAAGTGCAACTGCGAATCCGACCTAACACCCACAGCTGTGCGTATTTCATCCTTCATCCGACGGAACCTCGTTACGCGCGGGGGTGTAAAGAATTCCGCCACAAAATCGCCTCGTGGGGTACCCCATGACTATGCCCCACAGCTTGAGTAGAGGTATTAAGGGACGTGGGAACTCCCTGTGATCCCGCTTTTGACGAGCTGAACAAGGGCCACCTTGGCCATCAAGCGGCGATCAATTGTTACATCCTTGAACGGCGAACCCCATCGGCTGTGCCGAGGCTCGGCTCAGGGGACCATATCTTCCTAGAGCCGGCTTATCCGCAACTACCCCCATTCTGAGAAGCGCGTGTTCTCCTTTGTAAATGGGACCCTTGATTTACCCCCGTTGTCGTTACTACCTGTCTTGCAATCACACGCATTTTAGCCCGTAGATAACATCAGTTAGCTTAGCATTCACGTCGGCGTTATTGTTTGACATCGACTGTTGTGGGCTACCTTGGATCAGAGTGAACGATCCGGGTCGGCGTCTCAAGCTCAAGGCTGGTGAATGGGTTGCTCTATGACAAGCAAAAAGTCAGCGCTGCAGCCTGTCCGATGAGTTACCACTTACCGGCACCTGTTCTTTACAATTTGTGGATCTCAAACAACAAGGTTGACTACAAACAGCTGAAGGAGTTGCTCAAAATCTCAGCTCCGTTGTCAGCCAAATCCCGCATCACTGCAATGAGACGACATGCAAGGCGAGTGACAAATTCGACGCACCGATCGATGTCAGGTGCACTGCAATTAATTTAGCAATGGTTTATCAACCAGGCCATTCACAGATCATGCATACTGAGTCGCTCGCTGATCGTCCTCCCCTGCCTAGCCAACATGTCGTCTAACTCAAGTTGGGTTCCAAATGAAGATCCCCAGACCATCTTCTTAGAGAGGTGCTGGCTTCAAGGTGCCGTCATCAGTTCCATCGCCTACGGGATCACCGTCACGCTGTACTTCTTTTCCTTTCATCTTCTCGTTCGAGAAGGAAACCGGCGTGTGGAATTCAAGAAACGGTTACCCCTGTTGATTTACATCACAATTTCCCTTATCCTCGGTACCATCTTCATGTTTTCTCTTGCGGCATTCACCCAGATGGCCTTCATTGATGATCGTAATTATCCCGGCGGCCCAAGCGCATTTGAGAGCAATATGTTTTCGATCCCCATAGACGATGCGGGCAATGCGGCATTTGTTCTGTCCACTTGGTTGTCCGATGCTCTCGTGGTCAGTCCGCTCGTAATTAGATATTCCACACAACGACTTACCACGACCTCAGGTGTGGCGACTTAAAGTCGTCTATCAGCAGTGCCGAATTCCGATCTGGGTTGTCATGTTCTTCCCTTGCATGATGCTCGCGGGCTCCGTGGGTCAGTATCTCTACTTCAAGTTTGCGGAAAGGCTTTGACGAACGTTACGAAAATACAGCCATTGGCATAATGTTCTTCATTCAGGTTTCAACGACAAATGCCTATATCGCGAACAATATCAACTTTGCGCTGCCCTACTTCGGCCTGTCTCTCGCCTTGAACATCATCCTGACTATTGCCATCGTTCTCCGATTGCTATTTTTGAGATACAGAATTGTTTCTGTGCTGGGTGCAAAACACGGGACAGTGTACACCTCAGTTGCTGCGATGATCATTGAATCTGCCTCACTGTATTCCGCCGTTTCTATCACCTTTCTCGTCCTCTTCATAGTCGGGAACCCAGTTTCTGAAGTGTTCCTACAGTCCTTAAACCAAATCCAGGTTTGTCCTAATTCGAATACTTACGGTTTCTATCTGACTCCCCACTACAGGTGATCGCAACCCTCCTAATCGTGTTCCGCATCGCTCAAGGTAAAGGATGGACGGAAGGGACTGCTACGCGTGTTATTACATGTAAAGGGCTGGAGCTTTTTGAGCTAGATAGCCTGCATTCTTCCGTGGTTGGTGTTTCGTCAACACTTGCAGGTGGTGAAGAGATCCTAAATGACGTTAGTGGGGTGGAAATCTAGGCTAGAAGAAATCTGGCCTTGAAACCTAATGATGGTGCAGAGCAGGCTATGATTCCACTCTATCTACCAAGATCGGGGAGGGCAACCATCCCTCGTCATGGTCCATGGGCTGTTGGAATTTGAACATACCGCGATTAAGCGTACTACGGATCCTTGATCGTCATGATAGACCGTGCCTGTGCTCGATGTTCACTGCGAGCCGATCTACTTAGTCGTTTAGCAACGGAATGGCCAGATCAAACACTGACGAAGAGTCCCCAGGACACTGGCAGACAGTGGCAGTATGTGCGGATCAAACGCAAGTGACGCAAAGAACTTGAAACTGATCACGAGCAGCGATGTATGCCCACTGCTTGATTTCTGTGTCAATGCCTCAAACACTCCACAACGCATCCACCCGATAATCAACTACATCGAGAAGATTGATCCCGGGCGCCGTATAACTCCGCCGCGGTGTCCCTGCTCCTTTAATGGCGGAAGATGGAGGCGGCATCTTGCGTTTCTCTGAGACTGGCTTGCCAAAATTCGAACTGCATGTTGTGCATTCGTGGTACATACCTTGTAACTAGACACATGGGGTCGGATATGCGTGCCTCCTTCCAAGTTAACCCTGCTTTGTACAGTTATGGAAACATCCTCATTCTATCTCCCTCATCATGATCTTGATCAGTTCGACCCGTGTTGCCGAAAGTCTATGCATGCACAATATGTAACGTAATTGTTTGGGAGAATCGTGCCTGGCGTGGGATCATGAGCGTTATGGCATGTCCCATATGGAAGAATTAAGCAACTCAGGGCGTTACAGCAATGACCGTTACTTGGATGCGGATTCATAGCGGCGAAGCGGAATCAAATGAATACTTCTCGAAATCGGACCTACTGTGGCCGGGTACCAGACACGCTCTGGGCTAAAGGCCCCGATATTCGGCGCATCGCCTTTCAACCGAGAACAGGTTATCAGCCAGGCCACCCAGGTGAAGGCATGCGCGTTTCACTCACTTGTCGCTTGCCTGCCTGGCTGACATGTCCTCCAACTCGAGTTGGGTTCCGAATGAAGATCCGCAGACCCTCTTTTCAGAGAGGTGCTGGCTTCAAGGTGTCATCATCAGCTCTATCGCATATGGAATTACCGTCGCGCTGTACTTCCTCACCCTCTACTTGCTCATTCGCAAGAAAAACCGTGTGGAATTCAAGAATCGGTTGCCTCTACTGATTTATATCACTGTCGCCCTCATTCTCGGCACCATCTTTATGATCTCAGCAGCAGCATTCGTTCAAATGGCTTTTATCGACGATCGTAACTATCCGGGCGGTCCAAACGCGTTCGAGAACAACATGTTTTCGATCCCTATAGATGATGCCGGTAATGCAGCATTTGTTCTGGCAAACTGGTTGTCCGACGCCTTGGTGGTCAGTATGAATAGTGAGATTAGACGATTTAATTGGCAACTTAGCTCGATTTCAGGTGTGGCGTTTCAAAGTAATATATCAGAAGTGCCGGGTTCCTCTATGGATCATGATGTTCTTCCCCTGCCTGATGCTCGCAGGCTCGGTAGGTCAGTATCTTCAGTAAATTTGTGAGCTGGGTTGTTAACGGACGTCACAAAAAGCCATGGGGACAATGTTTCTCATTCAAGTTTCGACTACGAACGCCTACGTCGCGAGCAATATCAATTTTACGCTCCCATACTTCAGTGTATCTCTTGCCCTAAACATCATCCTCACGATTGCCATCGTTCTTCGTTTGATGTTTTTGAGACATCGCATCGTTGTCGTCCTTGGTTCCAAATACGGAACACAGTATACGTCAATCGCTGCAATGGTCGTCGAATCTGCTTCAATCTACTCAACAGTTTCTATCGCTTTTCTCGCTTTATTTGCGATCGGAAACGCAGTTTCGCAGGTTTTCCTACAGTCTATCAACCAGATTCAGGTACGATTTGTTTACAACGCTAAGCACCATTTTCTTATCTCTCTTCACAGACAATCGCCACGCTGCTTATCGTATTCCGTGTCGCGCAAGGCAAAGGCTGGACAGAAGAGACAGCTACACAGGTGATGACAACAACTCAAGGATTGGAATCCTTGCCGTTAAAGAAGCGGTTCCAAGCCTCAGCCGGCGGTTCGCTTACACTGGCAGAGTCTGGGGGGACCGGAAAAAACTTCAGTGCGGACTTTCAAGATAGTCCACAATCAGCCCACTTTCCTTCGCTGAATCATGTAGGATAGCGTCTGAAGCTACTTATGTCCAGTATGCCCTCCGAAACCCAGTGTCGGGATAGTACAAGCCCCTATACTTCTTTGTACTTATCGATCCAAGGGGCAATGTATTTATTGCGGCGATTAGGTTTTTGATGAAACCCACAGGGTTAGATATTCGTTATCGTCATGACCTGTGTCCAACTAAGTAGCGCCTCGCGAGCCTAGTCGAATCCACAGGACCTGACAGCCCCCCCCCCTATATACTATGCCTTGGCACTGGCAGCCTCGTGTATAGTTACGCAATGTGAATCATTCGGCACTGCTTTCTGGGCATAGGAATAGATGCCAGGAGACATGGTCAAGCACTGATAAGGCTCTTTCCAGTTTATACCCATGGCGCACAAATGATTTTGCGAGTGCAAACTTATGAACTTGAAATGGGCGCCGATGTCATGTCAACTCGAAACGCATGCTAGTCTGGGCTGTGTGACTCTGGGCGCAACGTGGATGCACCCCTAAGCTGTGTACTATACGACCCTCCTGCCCCCTGCCCCCTGCCCCCTTCCCCTGATAATGAAAATTATTATGTTCGGGGTGGCATGGCCAGCACAGCCAAAAGTCGGAGAAATTGTCACCGAGAGCCAACACAGTTTCAATTCCGGTGATGGGAAGCGTTAACCCACGGTGCACCATGACGAAATCTTCAGAGCCTAGCACAGGCTCC
>JBBPJV010000077.1:0-49074 GCA_038088915.1 Sutorius aff. eximius
AAGACTACTTAGTAATACATGACTAATATATGGTAGGAATGGTATGATAGATAAGAGAAAGGTGTAACCAATAGCAGAATGGGCTCTTATCTATGATGTCATTGTTCTAGACCAGTCACGTGATCTGATGTCATAGAGTCCAGGCCCTAGTCATGTGATTGTGGGAAAGAAAAGATAGGGGAAAGTCACATGACCTAGTGTGACAAAATAAAGAGAGAAAAAAGGGTAGACTTCAAGTGTATGAGCGAGAGGTTAGAAAAATTAAATACGTATCGTAACACTATCCCCTCTTTATGTCTCGACTTCCAGGCAAGAGAAATAGGAAGACGTGGAATCAATAAAGTTCTCATATGGCAAAAAGAGAAGATGAAATTCCTTCAAGGAAACACCACGAACACGTGAGCAGAAGCATGTTTGGAATGGAAATCCCGAATAGCATCTTGTGCATGCTCCAAGTTAACCTCAGGTTCCCAGGTATGGTCTGTCTCATCCCAACCCTTCCAATGAACGAGGTACTCCAGTTTGCCATGCTTCAGGCATGAGTTGGCAATGAAATCAACCTCATATTTGACAAGTCGATCCTCAGTGACAATGATAGGATTGGGGTGAATCACAGATTGGCCATCGAGAGGTGCATTATAAGGTTTGATCTGGGAAATGTTTATGACTGGATGGATTTTCATCGACTGGGGCAAATGCAGCTCGACTGCATTGGGGAGTACTCGTGTAATTGGGTAAGGGCCAAGCCATTTAGAGGAAAGCTTGGGGGATGGGAATGGGAGTGTGAGGTTTTTGGTTGAGAGCCAGACTTGCTGACCAACTTGGTATTCAGGATGCTCAGACTGCGAGGATTTGGCCGAATGTTCCATGTGTGTTCTCGTGGCGTCAAGCACTGCTTGGATTTCCTTGTGAGAATGGACGAGATCAGAGCCGAACTGATGGAAAGAAACAGGGTTTTCAAAATCCATACGAGGGGCATAATTCCTGGTGATGGTGAAGGGAATGGTGCCAGTAGCTGCCATGAGGGAATTGTTATGTTGGAACTGAGCCAACTTGAGCCATTCAGCCCACTCGTTTTGTTTCTTGGCAACGTAGATGTGGAGGTACTGTTCTAGGTCACAGTTGATTCATTTGGTCTGACCATCAGTCTGAGAATGGAAGGCTGTAGACAACTTTTGCTGAATTCTGAGCAACTTGCAAAGCTCTTGGGTGAAATCTGAGGCGAACTGGGGGCCTCGGTCAGAAACTACACTACTAGGGAGTCCATGGGTACTCCACATGTGATCTCTAAATAATTGGGCCATATCTAGTGAAGAAAAAGTCTTTGTACAAGGGATAAAAACTACTTCTTTGGAGAATCGATCAACAACTACCATAATAGCTGTATACCCATTTGATTTGGGTAAGTTCATAATGAAATCAACCAATATATCCTGCCAGGGATGTTGCGCAGCTGGGAGAGGTATTAATTTACCAGTGGGGGGTTGATTTCCCGATTTGGAGGTGGCACAGCCATGACAAGAATCAATGAAGGTGTTGACATCTTTGGAAATTCCAGGCCAGCTGTAATGTCATTGGATTGAGGCGAGTGTACGGGATCTTCCAGGATGCCCAGCTGTTATGACAGCTCGTGGGATGCCCTGGTAATCTTTTTCTCCTCATTATCTTTGTACTAAGCCATGCACCCCATGCACTCGGACTACCCACTTCCTTGCCCCTATCTCAGGACTATCCGATAGCAGCTCTTCCTATCCATCCATAGCGCCTCTGCTGACCCCTAGGGCATGAGGCCTCCATTGTCCTTCCAACCTCCGTCCACATTTAGTCGACGGAACTCCGTACTTACTTTCATTCCCCTCTCCCTTGTCTTGCCTAGACCCGATCGGTCTCCATCCAGGTTCACCCCGTTTCACCTCCATCCCCTTTCCAGGGTTTCCACTGATGGGTAGTGTTACCGCTGTTCCGGTTCACCTTCCATACAGTTCTCCTGAGTTCCGGAACACTGTAACAATTGTATATAAACCCTTACCTAGTATCCCTGTACACTAGTCTTAGTGTAACCAGAATACTACACAAGTAACTCCCCTTGTCTGCTAGTGCATAGTCCTGTGGAATCCCTTGAATCTTCTCCAGTCTTCCACTAGTGCATAGTCCTGTGGAATCCCTCAAATCTTCTCCAGTCTTCCACTAGTGCATAGTCCTGTGGAATACCCCTCGACCCACTGCATGTATAAACGGTCACGTCCTACTCCATGACCGGACTATGTTGTGATACCGTCCTCGTTAACCTAACATTTATCCTAGTCTAGGGTTAGCCTAGCTAGTACTTCACTTTTGCTATACTTTGGACTACACATCATACATTGGACTTAGCATTATTTCCTGTACCATAGCACGTGACCACATCACGTGACTGCCATTCCCGTCCCTGGCATGTGACCTAGTCATGTGACCATACGTACCATAGTAGCTTATGGACTATTATGTATTTATGATGTCATAGGGTCTAGACCACTACGTCATAGTCTAGCCCCTTACATCACCTCTCTCATTACCATAGACATGTCCTTATTTAGTTATCAGAGGTACAGGACAGCATGGTCTGTGCACTGGCCTCTCTGCATATATAAAGGGCATGGTGAGACAGACTGGGTTTCCCCCCAGTCTTGTCAACCTGTGCATAGCCTGGGTCTAAGGGGGAGTGGCCATCAGCTGCTCTATGCTTCCCCTCCAGTGTGATGGCTCATACATTGACTATCCTCTCATTCCTCATCATCATACAATGTTACTGGACGTCATAGCCGGTTCTCCTCTTTATCAATCATTGTTAGCACGTCATTGGGTGGCCCTCCAATGCCATGCACTTGGGGTTAGGGTTTGAGCTTAGCCTCGCCCTTAATGAGTTCCTCCTTGGGCTTGTTACAGTGGCAAAGGCCTCTGGAAGAACAATGGGGTTTTTGTCTTTGAGGGCCTCTGCAGCAAGATGGGTGAAGGTAGTAGTGGCCACAATGGTTGATGCAGAGAGATACTGTCCATCTTTGGAGGGAATCCATCCTCTGTGAATTGCGTGCCAGCGAGTATCCAGCTGCCACGTGCAAGGAGTGTGTTCGTTGATGTAGTTGAATAGATGTTGGTCCATCTCCATCAATCGTACCACATGCTTAATGGGGTAGAACTTGATGGCTTCTTGAAGTGTGCATCATGTCATTTTAGGTCTTCTTTGTAAAGTTGGTGAAGCTCCCATGATTCGTCCTTGGACTCATCTACTTCCAGGGTTCATTTTTCCCAGTTGATTCTGGGGTTGGCCATACAGAGCCATGGAATTCCTAGTATTATGTTGTAGGATCCACAGTTCATGACATGGAACTGCTGTTCCATGGCCACTCCATTGATGTTGATGAAGAGCCAGGCAGAGAACAGAACCTGTTTAGATCGGTTAATGGACCTGTCCACATTTCGTACGGTTAAGGGTTGTTTGAGTCTGGTTACCAGTATCTGATGTTTCTGGGCAAACATCATGTCGAGACAATTGATGTCAGCTCCAGAGTCTACCAGGGCAAAGGTGTCGACAGCTTTCAGAGAATGCATGGGTTGGAGTAACTGCAAGGGAATCCGAATAGATTTCAAACTATGTGATACAACCCATGCACAGGTAGAGGAGGTGGCTTGCATCGAAGAAGGCCTCCTTTCTAAAAACCCATATCAATCTGGACCTGTCCTACCATCTCACTTTCTTTCTCATCCTCTACCTCCATCAGGTTGGAGATTGGTTCTTCTGCTTCAACCTTTTGTACCTTTGGTTTGACAGCTGAAGAATATGCCGGCGGGTCCTTTGGCTTAGGAGGGAATACTGCTTTGCAATTGGCATTGTTGTGTCCTGGCCTGTGGCAGCGGAAGCAATGTCTTTCCTTAATGCAATGAACTTGCTCCTCCAGTGTCAGTTTGCTTATCCTGACTGCATCCACCTCCATCACATTGGGGTCTTTAGGGTGAGAGACATGTGATGCTCGGGGAGTATACAGCAGGTGTATCATTTGCCTCTTCTTGATAGCCTGGGCTTGATCCCAGCAGGTTTGAATAGAAAGTACCTTCTTCTGCCAATCGAGCACAGTAGTTGGGATGATTTCCAGCCCCATCACCTTTTCCATTAAGGCTGACAGTATTCCCATCTGGTAATAGAAGATGAGCATGGATTCTTGGGTGACTCCCGCGATTGCCACTTTAGCCTGGAAGTCTGCATTGTAAGTAAGGAGGGCAGTGGTGTAGTCCCCTCCCTTTGCTTTAACCTTGGTGGTGGCGAGCCAAGCTAGGGCATTGGCCACAGTATCATGATGTTTGAAGGAGGCTCTGAACTCCTGTATGAAATGGTCAAAGGTTTCCAGGTCTAATGTGGTACCTGACAGGGCTTTAGTCCTAAAGGTGTGAGCCCAAGTCAACGCTGATCCCATCTTCATGTATGACAAGGCAAAACCGATTTGCTTGGCAGCTGTGTTATAAATCTCTGCATTAATAGCTAGATAGACCCAAACTTCATCGAGCCAAGGTTCAGCCTTAGTGTAGTCTCTGTTGAATGCAGACGGAGGTGAGATACAAAGTTCCATGGGTTTAGAAGATATGGTTCCGGTAGAACAAGTGGGATTGGCTGTTATAGGAGGTAGTGGGGGATGGGGTAGGGCAAGAGGATATGGTGTAAGGGTAGAAGACAAAGGAGGGTTTTCCAGTGGTTCTTGCCACAGAGGGAGAGTAGTGAGTCTCTCAATATTGACCAAAGTAGACTCTGAGAGGGATAAGGATTGAGCTAGTGCCTCAGTTACAGGGGCTAGGCAGGCTTCTTCTGTCTCAGAGGTGGGGTGTTCTTCTGCAGCTGTGGAAGATCTGGATGGTGAAGTGATAGGGGAGTCTTCTGGAGATAACACCGGCAATGAAGGTCTAGGGGAAACGGGGCTTCTCCATGAAGGAGTAGACCTACTGTAAATCCAGGGAGGAATGGTGATGGCTTACGCAATGGTAACCATTCAGGTGAATGCTAGTTCTATTGTTATGACTGTTCCGGGTAGGACCAGGTGTAGCTCTTGATGATCACCTACAACCACTAGGGTTTAGGGTTGAGTACGAAGTTGAACAAAGTCGACATTGACAAGGTCGACGGAGACAAGTGAAGATGAGTTGCTCAAGGCGTAGCAACAAGACGCGTTCAAAGAAGAATGACCACTTGACAGTGGGTCAAGGACTGTCAAGGACGAAGGGGAAGGTGATGTAGAGACACTGACTAAGTATGAGATGCAATGCTCAAAGTACTACTCCCTTTGTAGAAAGGGCAGTGGAGGCGAGGGATGAAGTGGTGACGACTAGCTGAAGGGCAATCACACTAGGCTGAGCCTAAGTGAAGATGAGTTGTAATTGAGATGATGAGAGTACAAGAGAGAACTAGCATGGGGAACTATCTAAGAGGGTTATGGGTTTATATAATACTAGGCCTGGAAAGGAGTTACCTGTTCGGGTAAGATATTAGGTAACCGTGAAGAAAGAGGAAACTAAGTAACAGGGAGGGCACCCACCCGCAAGTGAGTGAGAGAAACTGTGGAGGGGAAGGATGGTGGGCGAGTATTGAATGACTAGTAGTACAAGATGAAAGGAAATGAGAAATCATAACACATGACATTAAACTGTGCTGCTCTCCAATTGGGTTTAGGAGTTGAAACTATATCCCTTTGAGGCTGATCACCTTATGGTTGTGGATTTGGATTAGCCTTCCCACTCAGTAAAAAGTGCATTGGGGATGTTCATGTAGTTAGCCTTCTATGAGAGAAAAAGTGCATGGTTTGTTTAGGATTATCCTTTCCTGAGAAAAAGAAGAAGGTTTAACCTTTCCTTGGGAAAAAGTGCAGCCTTCAAAGATCTAATGAGGTTAAACTTTGATCTTGATCTGTTAACCTTCAGATGGTAATAAAAAAGTTGTGATCCATCCCTTTGGGGGAGATCCTGAATTGTGTAAAAGCGATTTAGTGTGTTGAACCTACATTTACCTACATCCGGCCCAAGTCTGTGCCTCAGGTAGCTCTGGTGGATTCTAGGGGTCACTCCCAAACCTGGAATCATTAACATCAGAGATATCTGCCTGCTGCATGGATGCAAGCACCCTTTGTCTCATAGTTTGTGTTGCAGATTTAAGTCCTGGCATGTGAAAGAGAACACTTAGGGCATGAAGCACATGAATTGTTCCCAGAGGTCTTTTTGAGTTGTAAGTCCTAAAAGAGTGGCAGCTGGAGATCACATATGTCATAGGCCATAACAAACATTTAGGTTTATACTTTGACAGACATTAGCAGACTTTACACTTTGACATTTTTGTAGTAGTAGGTGTTCATGCTGCCTTATGCCAAGCCACAATTCTTTCACTTGGATTTTAGCAGTCTTTACATTATACTTTGACATACTATTAGTTATTGGTCATAGGAGATGGCTTAGTGCCATGACCACTTTGGCAGTCATCATTTATTTAGATATTAGTTTCATACAGTCAATGCTGACGAGATTAGGTCTCAAAAGAAGCCGGTTGTTTATTATCTAGTATAGTGTAGTATTTGCCAATGCTGACAGGGAAGACCTTGGAAGAAGCTGGTGGATATTTGTTTGGTTTGGTTTTGGACCTTTTGTGGTGGGGTTATGCCATGAACTCTGTTCTGGCCTTTGTATGGGTGTTCACACATCTGGGAGCCATATTTACATTTTCAGTTGTTTTTTTTTTCTTTTTTGTCATCACAAAAAAGAACTCATTCATTTCTTTCCCTGAGGAGTCACTTGCTGGGGACCAGCTCACATAGGAAAAGGATAGGTAGTGGGGATAATACCATAGTGAATAGGAGGAATTGGTGAGGGCAAAGTGTATACAGAGCCTGAACCTTGGACAACTATGAACGGAGGTTCCTTGTAGGAACAAGCTAGAGGGAGGACTGAAGAGGTCCCCTCTGTTGGTTCTGGCACCCCTTCCTTGAAACAGTTTTTCACGTGGGTTTTTCTCAAACTTTTTTTTGGAGGTTTCATGTGCCATTGCACTCTTTTCATGGACACTTGGTTGTTTTTTCTTCATTTTTATTTTTTGAAGACCTATTTTTATTTTTTTGAAAACCTATTTTTATTTTTCAAAGACCTAGTTTTGCCTGGAGAAGCAAAACCTAGGAGGGGGATAGTGTTACGATACTGTCCCCATTAACCTAATTATTTACACTTTTACTCCTAGTCTAGGATTAGCCTAGCTAGATGGACTACATTGTACACTTTGGACTTAGCATATTTCCTGTACCATAGCATGTGACCTATCATGTGACTCCCATTCCCATCCCTGGCACATGACCTAGTCATGTTACCATACATATCATTAGTAGCTTACAGACTATTATGTATCTATGATGTCATCAGGTCTAGACCACTACATCATAGTCTAGCCCCTGACATCACCACCTTCTCTTATGTACTTGTACCCTATTTAGTATTTGGGGTACCAGCACAGCATGGTCTGTGTGCTGGCCCTTTGCATATATAAAGAGCATGGTGAGATGGACTGGATTCCCTCCAGTCTTGTCAACCTGTGCATTACCTGGGTCTAAGGGGGAGTGGCCTCAGCTGCTCTAAGCTTCCCCTCCAGTGCTGAGTGCTCATACAGACTGCCATTCCTTCATCATCATCATACACTGTTGCCAGGCGTCATAGCTGGTCCTCTCTTTCTTATTCAGTTACCATTAGCACATCATCAGGTAAGCCTTCAATGCTGTGCGCTTGGGCTAGGGCTTGAGTTCTACTCGCCCTATGAGTTCCTCCTTGGGCTCATTACAGTACTTCAACTGTAACTGGTGAGTATCTCCCACCAGTAACTCATTCCCTATCACTGTTGCCTGCACACCCAAGCAAAACAGATTTGTTTTGTTAAATATGACACAGACCTATACAGGGGCATGACACATAAGTCCTGCACTAACATCCTCCTAAGTTCTCCTACTCTGTCTCCTCTGTTTGGACCTCCAGTCCATCTCTGCCACTTATCCCTTCATCCCTCTAGATCTCTGGTCAGACTTGCTGGACATCAGCCAGAAACAAGCTTGGAGAGCACAGAGCTTTAACAACTACTAGGACATCTCTTCCTCTGGAAACAGCTTGGCCCCCCATCAACCTCCATACCTGGGAGACCTTGTCCACAGGAGATTCTAGTGAATAGAGAAGCCTCAAGCAGACTCTACAGTGCTGTACCAGTGAGTATATCTCACTGGACACACTTGGTCCTGTGTTTTGTTCCTTCACACAATATGGGTACAAGAGACAGTGTTTCTCCATGCACCACTGGCACTACCTCTCTATGAGGACCTACCTCTATTCAGAGGAAGGATTATGAGTTCAAGACCAGTGGACTTGCATGATCACCTCAGATGTTGGAAGAGCATCTCCTGCATCATTTCCAACACATGCCCACTTCACTTCTCATGCATAGACTAAATCCTATGCCTGCCTTGTGGCTTGGCTCATGTAGGTCCCCAGCTGTCATCTACTAGATGATCCAATTAGATCATCATTTGTACCAGTCTGGGTAGAGTTGGCCACCTGTGCCAAAGAGGAGATTGAATTTCGTCACACTCATGTTTGAGCATGACAATTCCCCTTCTCTGAAATGTGATATACTTGCATTACACAAATATCCAGTGAGTTTCTCACTCTTATAATTGGCACAGAGATCCCTCATGTGTTACTCCATAATCTCCAGGTGTCATTTTTCAGGTTCATAGGCAGGATCTCTTGGATCTGGGACAACCTGATCACTATCTTTTGACATCTCATGATTGTTTGTCGGACTGCAAGCACGACAGCATCCAACATATACCTAGTTTTTGTTCCCCAGCTAGACTAGATACTGAAGCATCTCTGATATATTTTTTGAGCTTGTAGAATACAAGGAATGTAGTGCTTTAAGTGCATTTTCAGGATTTGCACTTAAGGTGCCAGTTGCACTTTAGGGGAAATGTTAGTAGCTGGAATGGTATATACTTTACTCGTATGTAAGTAGACCTTGGTTATGGTACACGTCTATGTGCCTCCGTAAATGTAGACGTGAGTCTCAAAACTCATCCCCCCTCAACATATTCTTCTTCACGGCTCTTGCGACGAACAGCTCTTCCCTCCACAATGACTGGATGTTTTCCGACATCCAGTCCACCCAAACTTCCTTCATGTGCTTGTGCTGCACAGAATGAGACGCGATGGATATCTCAGCTCTTTTGATTAGCATGTCGCACAGTTGCACGGTCGTTTGCCTGCAGGATTGTTCGTTCTCGCAAGAAACCTGCTGTCTCATGCCCGTTATGACATCCCGCCATGGTTGAATAGCGTCTCTGTCCGCAGAACCAACGGCTATCGCGAGGTGGTATAGTCGTAATGCAATGATCAGCCGCCAAGATGGTTGAGCACTATCTGAAGTTGCATGCAATGACCAATTCCTGCAGAATTGCTTAGATATCACGATCAGACGCTGGAAAAAGAGACCCACGCCCAGTAATTCTCAGTAACGAGTGCAACTTTCACGGCTTCGCCAAGTTGCACGTTCGTGAATACATACCTCTCAACCAAGTCTTGCACATCCACCTCACCACTTGGGGAAGGTCCATCCTTGGAGAAGGGGTTCAAGAAGCCATATTCCACGAATAACGTTTTATTCGAATGCGACCCGTAAGTCAGGAGGATTTCGTCATTCTCCTCTATCTTCACATTCTCTGGAGAGTTGAATTTGAGTCCATCTCCAATCAAACTTACGGGAGCAGCGTTCCAAATCTTGGAGTTTGATGGGACAGGGATCATACACGCTTGGCCTGGAGTATGATTGGCAAAGTCGAGAATGGGACACATCGTCAGATTGTCTGGATCCGTTTCGGAATGTTTCAGGCGGTAGTAGATGGATCGGGTGTTCACTGTGATAGAAAGGAAAAATTGAAAGTCTACCTGGACGCGAAGCAAGGTTACCGTTGAGCCAAGCCCATAAAAAGTCCATCACTGCATCGAGTACTTCTAGACCATTTAGCAGTACTTCGCTCGCGGCTGTTACGGAAGGTGTCTTTCGCTACATCCCGATGAATTTGAATGGTATAGTAGATCAAAGGGACTGTACGCTCACCAGGAATGCTCGCACCTTGCACCAATCATTCCAAAAGCGAGTGTGTAGGCAATGTAATGCCGCTAGAACGCTCGGTGGTAGACTATTCAGCAGAGAAACATGCATTTCGTCTGCCCGGTCGAGCCTTGAAAGGACAAGCCACGTGAGGGGATGGCCCCCAAAATTTCTGGGGAGGATCGATATGTAGGGCCCAAAGAAAGGGTCTGCACTATTATTGTTGGCCTTTGGACGCCAAATAAATAGGTGCATAGAAATCAACTGCACGGCGGACAGAGTCTTGGCAACCTGTACGCTGGGAGAATAGAGCCGTTTTAACGTCATCTTGTTCATCAGCACTTTTGGTGGGACCGCAAAGATGAGGGCCCCTGGCTGATTTCATTGGTGTAATCGCTGGACGTGGGACTAGACGCTGTACCTACCATGCAAGCACTGCGTGCAAAGAGTCCGTTGCCAGCTGTGTGTGTCTCGAATCAGGTATGTCGTATGAGTGGCTGCGCGCGACTCAACCGTATGACATTTCTCTACACCCCACGGGCAGATCTTGCGCTTGAAAGCCGTTATCCCTGAGCCACGCCAGTAGATTCTCCCATCTACGCTGGAGCGGTGCGGATTGGTTAGTCATAAAGCCGGACGGTGGGATTAACCACTTAATCGATACCATCATCTATGGATCACACGGACCTGGTTCACTCCCACTCCCGGGCACCCGATCGTGACCTATCTCTTCCGCTTCCACACACTCATTCCCCTCAGCGAAATCTCCCTTCCCCAACATGTCCGTGTTCAACGCTTCTCGTTTGCTCGGAAAGACCGTTCTTATCACTGGGGCGAGTTCTGGTATCGGCAAGGTCAGTTTCACCCCGTAGCTAGGAAAGATATGGCTTCCGCTGAACCCGTCATCATCCATCAAGGCTACGGCCATTCTGTTCGCCAAGGTTGGTTTAACTCCCCGTCTCTCGCCAGTCCCACTCGAACGCATATTGGACAGGGTGGTGCGAACATCATTCTCGCCGCACGCCGAGTGGATGCCCTGCAAAGCGTAGCAGAACAATGTATGGCAGCACACAAGGCAGCGGGCGTCCAGCAAGGTGGAAATTTCGTCCCCGTCGCTCTCGATGTTTCAGACAAAAGTCAAGTCGCTTCATTCTTGGAGAATGTCCCAGCCGAGTTCCGCAATATCGACGTTCTCGGTGAGCAACAGTATTGTCGCATAACCGCCCGCCTAATGTTTTATTTATAGTCAACAATGCAGGCTACGTCGTTGGAGTCGAACGCATTGGGGACCTTTCACTGGAAAATATGGAGAACATGTTCGCTACCAACGTATTCGGGCTCATTGCGTTGACCCAATTGTTCATCAAAGGTGTGTTCACGACCCGGTCTGTTTCCATTCTCTTCATCGCCTGTCAGATTTCAAGGCAAGGAGGACAGGTCATGTTATCAACATCGGTTCCATTGCCGGGAGGGAACCTTACGCTGGAGGTAGTATCTATTGTGCAACCAAGCACGCGGTCAATGCATTCACTGGTGTATTGATGAGAGAGCTCGTCGATACTCCTATCAGGGTGACCGAGATCCAGCCCGGTATGTTGCGATATCCTTCAAAAGGTGGTCTGCAAACCATTTACGAATTTACAGGCATGGTTGAGACTGAGTTCTCTATCGTGCGCTACAAAGGCGACAAGTCGGCTGCGGGTAGGGTCTACGAGGGTCTGCAACCATGTGAGCATCGAGGTGAATCCGGCATTTACCTGGTCGTCTACTGATTTTGCCCAAGTGGTCGCCGAAGACATTGCAGAGGAGATTGTCTGGGCGGCATCACGCCCACCCCACGTAAACCTTGCAGAAGTCTTTGTTCTTCCAGTCAACCAAGCAACAGCCATTCTCAACTACAGGTCTCCCAGACTTTGAGGAGGTGGTCCACACTCGTAGATATACGGTCATGTATATAGAGATCAACCACGATATGGGAGACATGTAAAAATAAGGATACAGCAACGATATCGCGAGTGAAGATAAACCGTGATGGTAGACGCTCAGCTCTTGCTTTTCTTACTCTTCGACCTCGTCACCTTCACGGGGATAGCTTCTGGCTCGACGTCGTTATCGTAAAGATACCTCTTTACTATGATCCGTTCCGTGAGGAGCTCAGGGGATGGTTGATTGTTGACAAGGTTTCCAAGGGGGTCGAGTGGAAGGTTCTAAAGGGGTGGATTAGTGCACAATCAAAAGGCTTTGCCGTGACATACCTTCGATGTCGGTGCTAAGCAACCCCTCACGACGACGTCCTTTGGTAAAGACCTAGGCTTAAGATCAACTTCATCGAGATAAACGGCAGTTGATAGCCCTCGATGCCACTTGACTTGTTTCAGTGGCTTGACCGTTATGTCTATCCCTTCAAGCTTCAGCGGTTCAACGATTCGCGCAGGTCGCTCAGGACTCTCATAATCCTCTTCATCCCCGGGACCCCGACAGTGTTTCGGTGGGGTGGAGTCATATTCGCCATGTTCTGCATGCCTATTGGGAGATGCCTGATCATCCATTTTGGTCTGTCCTTCCGTGTCACTGGCTCCTAAACCCTCTTCACTCATTCGAGCTCTCCTTTCGGCTCTTTCCCTCCGCCGCAGGTCTCTTTCATCCCGTTGTTTCTGCAAAATTGTTCGTGCCTTGACAGTCGGACTTTCCGGTCTTAGGCCTTCCTTCCTAATAACCTCCGTCGCCAGTACAGCCACCGTCTGTTGGTTCTTCGTCGTATTCGATGCGGTAAGCGCTTTCAGCGCAGTAGCGCTCATACCTATGAAATTATCACCCTCCATACGGGGTTGGGGTTTACGACGGGCTGGAGGGGGTCGCGTGGAGGTGATACCGCTGAAGACATCAAGGACATATTGTTGTTGTGCTGGCTTGCGAGTGCGAGAGGTCCTTCGCAGGTGGTTTGAAGATTCGTTCCTATCAACGTCCAGGTGCAGCGACGAAGGTTCGTGTGCGCTAGGTTCCACCACGGTGGCAACGTCGTCTGTCAGTGGGATATCCAGCGTCTCGCTTCTAGGATGCGCGGGAGGATGTGCAGTGGGAGGAAGCTTCTCATCGGAGGGTTCTTCATTCGACGACGACGACGACAGTTCCGAAAGAGGAGATAGAGGGCGGAACGTAGGGTCTGACGGTTCCGGGTGGGCAAGATTTGCCTTTGGTGGCGGGAATCGTGCGGATAACATGCCATCTACTACCTTGCGGAACTTCAATGTTGGGGTGACCTTTGGCGTGCTTGATTCCGGGGATGACTGGATATGCAAAGGGAATTTCGCGGGTTTTGGAGCATACTTCTCGCTAAGGATACCTGGCACGACCTGGCGGACCATGATGGGGTGGCAATTGGAAGGGGCCGTTGCGTCTGCACTTCGTTTCCGTTTGAGCGAACCCATCAGACGTTGGTCATTCGCGGTCAGGGTAGAAGACACTTCTGTGTTTCTGCTTCCGGGCCCAGTGCTCCTTTGAGCGAGTCGAAATGGGGGAGGCCTCTGCTAACATGTATTACGGGACAGGGATCTGGGAGAACGAACGAACTACTCACAGTGGCAAGAGCCAGGTCCGCTGTCGTTGCACTTGCTGTGGCCTTTCCATTTTTCAGTGGAGGTCTTGCATATGGCTTGCTGCCAATTCGCGGAATACGACTGCTGTTGAATGGCTGTCTCAGCTGAGATACTGTATCACTCCGAGCGGCCCTGCTCGTCGCATCCGTCCCGCTACTCCGTACTTCCACAGTCTCGAGTTCCTCAGGGATTGGGGGCGGCGGATCGCTACTTGGCCTCTGGCTAGAAACAAGAGGGAAAGGCAGCTTCGTACTGGGCTTCGGAAGAACAGGCACCAGTGGAAAAATAGATTCTCCATTCTTTCCGTGATTATCAAGCTTCGAATTTGTGGCGGAGGGCTCAACGGATCGACTGCGAGCAAGGATGGGTCGTATGGGCCGCGGCTCCACCGATGTGCTCCTGGCACGGGAACCGATTCGCGCGGGGGAACCCGGCGCTCGATTCCCCCTTGTCGGAGTAGCCATCACGGGTATCCGCTTCGCCGGGCTGCGAGATGGGTCATCAAGAGCAGGCGGCGCAAAGACGGGGGCTCTTATTGTCAGCAAGCGCCTGGGCTGAGAATGGTCTGACCCCATAGCTATTTGTCCCACCCTCTGGAACGAAGAAGTTCCGTGTACGAGAGCGGCTTCGATAGGAACTCTTTGCGCGGGGGTGCGACGAATGTTATCGACTTCGAGTGAGACTTCGAGCGAAAGCTTGTCGGGGGAATTTAATCTCCGAGCACTGTTGTTCGCTCGTACAGGCGTAGGGGCAATGACTGGACGTTGGGCCGTTAATCGAGAAAAATCGGGATGCATTACGGAGTGCGTTGGCGTCCGAAACGGTGTCGTTGGAGGGTGATGAATAGGAATGGTGTCAGTAGGAATAGTCGTTTGCTTGGTCGATGGTGTTGAGTCAGAGGACAAGCACAGTTCCGCGAGCGCGCTGCTAGAACAGGGAGAAAGAGAATCCAGTCTCTGGTGGGAGTTGGCATCGGCCCTCGACCTCGTCGCCGTCCACTTGCTCTTCTGTTCATCCCTCGAAACGGGCACGCCATTATTGTTTGTAGATGATGTTTCTTCGCTATCGCTGCCTTGCCCGCCGGGGACCACTATCCCAGCTAGTGAAGCATCACCAGTCCCGTTTGACGGTAGGGAGTTCTTTACGGTATGTGTAAGGAGTGAAGGTTTGTGACAACTGTGCGATCCAGGGAGTGGCGGGGGTCGTAGATAATCATCTGAAGCGGAAGGTGCGACAGGGTTTGACGATGAATCAACAACCTGTGTTGAAGAGGAACTAGAATCGTCAGAATCAAAAGAACTAGTGGTAGCTATCAGCTATCCATGTCGTCCAGCGACGAACGTATCAATACCAGTGTATCGTACATGGTTAGCAGGCTCACATACATGCTGTGGTGACCGTAAGGGGGGATCGTCGACTGTACACTGGGCTGACGATGAAAGAACTGGGTCAGCAGCTGGCAGATTCTCGTGAGGGACACTTTTTGGCGGCACAGATGTAATAGATGGCGAAAAAGATTCAGGTAAGATCGAACCACGTGGGATGGCGGGTTCTGGGGTCTCTGGTCGATCATCCAGAGTTGGGACCCTGAGGCTACATGAAGGGTCAGACGAGAAATTCGAGAGCTGGTTTAGCCGTTCCAAAAGGTTTATGGGGCGGAACGGGCTCGGAGGAACAGATAGATTGGGCAGCGGGAAATGACCGTCTTTCCCAGGCACATAGTTAATGCCAGGATGTGCAAGGTCCTGCGGCGGGGGAGAGGGGTTATCATGTGCTCGTATGATCCTGCTGGCAAGCACTGAGGAAGGTTCTAAGATGCGATGATATCAACAGGAATGCTCGCCAACGCGTTTGTCACTCACCGTCTGGCTCAAAGGTATCGTTTTCGGGTGTTTCTTCACGGGAGAGCTGAAAAGCAACATCATTGACACTTTCAGAGTCGTTATCGCTGATTTCGCCTGAGTCTTGTATGCCCTGACACACTGGCGGTGGTTGTGGTGGCGGAAGACAAGACAACCGTGGTGATCGACGCACGGGAGAACTAAATGCGCCTGCCTTCATAATTTGCCGCCGCGCGACGACCGAAACAGGGGGTCTGTCTGGTGACTGCGGTGAGATATCGGGCCCTCGGGGGGGTGATGTATTAACCCCGTCCGCAATGCCGGTGGGTGGATTCGGGGAGCTGGCAGTAGATGGGGCCATGTCGCAATGGACGGCTCCGCGAAAGCTGTATGGCAGGTAGAGAATGTGTAAGACGATGAGGAGCTCGTAGTTATGTCGTAGGATATGACAATTAGGACGAGTCAAGCAGGGTTTGATCGGGGTGGGAGCAACAACGTTCAAGTCGCGTTGGGAACACGTGACTGAATACTGAGTAGCTGATCCATGGCCGTTCACTTCAAAAACTACAAAACTATATTTGAGAAGGGAATCTGGTACAATAGCGCGCCAACTCGGATATGCGGTGACTCTCGAACCGTACGGCTCGATAAACGCGGGCAACCAGCTTGGTACCCGCTTTACCCTACAGAATCGATGGCTTTCTCGGGGAAGACGAGGTGGAATCCGTAGGAATAAGTAGTGGAGGAACGTGTTCTGCTGCAGATTTCAGCTGAAAGTGATCATATTCAGCTGCATGTCGCTCCAACTGCGACCAACGAACCTGAGAATTTTCCTTGGCTAGTAGCTCAATTGCCCTTGTCTGCCTATCCATCTGCGTTTTCATGTCTTCAAGCACGACCCTTAGACTCATTCCAAGATCTCCCTCCTGCATCGACATCAACGACAAGGAGGTGGTGCCTCCGAAGTGACGCGTTTCTTCAGGTGTCGCGTTTATTCCCGGCCCACCGTTGGCAAGCATGGCGCTCCGCCCCGGCAAGGTGGCCGTCCTATCTTCGGCCATCTCTCTCCAGCCGTCCGTCCACTGACGAGGCCCAGACGTCCCATCGTACATCCTGTCGTCAGTAAGTCCATGCGAACGCGTCACCACTCGGAGTGCATTGGCCCTTTCCTTATCCAGAAGTGCAATCGCCTGTTCCAGCTGGGAGTCAATAACCTTGGATACGTCGCTTTCCAGTATGGAGAACAACGTCTTCCACAATGTCTCGAGTTCCCCCACGTGATTTTCCAGTCGTTCCCTAGTTCGAGTATGACCAGTTATGACCGTAGCAAGCGCCGGGGTTACCGCCATTGCGGCATCGGGGACGGCTCTCGACAACTCCGAGGAGAGACCGGTAAATGCCTTCAGCTTATCTTGCTCTCGATCCAGGAAGCAAGTATCCTGAACTATTTCGCAACATAATCTGAACCGCTGATTAGTTTTACAAACGACAGAACAATGAAGGACAACTTTGCGAGGCGATGGAAAGTATCTGAAACTTTTGTCGTTGTTTTGGAATCACAATCAGAGACTCGTGGAGTAATCTTATCCGTCTGGGTTGCGTGGCGAACGTTGCTGGATCCACCTCCAGAGGCGGATTTATACAAGATCTACCGACGGGTCAGCCTAAATCACACTTATAACGCGTTGAATAACCGACTCTTTCAGACAGCCTCGGTCGCTGGTTTGGGTATGAGTCGACTTCGTCATTCAATCTCTTCAAGGAATACCCTTGCTCAAAAGGCACATTGGACTCTCGGGAATGACCCCAAGAATCAGAGTCACGCCTACGAGCACCATTGCGGACAGGCCAGTCCCGATGGTCAAGTTCGCGAGGAGTATCTTTTTGTTTACGCTTGAATAAATCTGTCTGTGGTATCAACGACGAGGAACGCTGACGCTGAGAAGGGCTGCCTGGGGAGTATTGGAGCCTATTTTTGCCCTTTGATCTCGTAGTGTCACAGTTTTCTGGAGAAAGGGAGCCATCATCCCTGCGTTTGAGCTTGGCCCACTGATGATCGCTGGGGTGGATGAACCTAGAAGGGGGTTAAACCGCGTCATCGGGGCGAGCCAGTAGATACGTACCGACACTTGTTACCCTGAGAGCAGTAGGGTTTGGTGGGGTTGCCTGCCTCGTCAAAATGCTTGCGAACGGGGGATCAGACGGTGGGGGGTAAATGCACAGAAGTACATACGCGACATCTTTGGGTCTTGTACAGGGACATGACGGCAGGTGGCAAGTGACCGGTTCGAGTGCCGAGTGGCTCGTTCTCGCTCAAACACCATCCGAAACACTAACTCTGTATATTATGCGCTTGTTCGCCTTGCTCTTCATCTAGTCTCGCCATGAGCTTTCTCTTCGGCCTCTCCCCCCAGGTCCGCACACCGCTGGTGACGTTTGCTTCCGCCCCTGCTCTCATCCGGACCAAGGGGCTAGGAAACGAATCCATATCTCTTCGAGAATTCGTGCAGAAAAGATGCCCCACTCTTCATTCCGAATTTCAGCCAGTCTGGTGGCTTCCGAGGTCTCGTACGGCGGCGTTTTGTTCTAAAATAAAACTAACTCTACATCAGTGGCCATATGCAGACCCTTTACTGCGTCCTCGGCGATTTTTCGCAGAGAGACAAAGTGAATTACAAGAGGTGAGATCAATTATCCACACTATTCAGTCCACCTCTCAGGCCAAGGTTTAGGACTTTTCTCCGCTTGAAGGATGGGGGATCAGTGTCAGTCCCCACTCGCGATGATGCCGTACACATTTTGATAGTTATCCCACCTAGGGGACTCGACTTTGCTCCAGTGGACGACAATGACATGCCGTCTGACACACCGATTGTCGTAGTCATGCATGGACTGACTGGAGGTATGATTCTCTTGGTCGCATGTGCAATCCATTCGCTGAGGCACTCAAGGCTCGTATGAATCATACGTGAGGGCGATACTAGCACCCGCTTGTCGAGCGGTCTCACAAGGTGGACTTGGCTTCCGTGCGGTGGTCGTTAATTTCCGCGGATGTGTGTGGTATCGTACGGACTGTAAAGACGTGCGCTGATAGAATTGGTTACTTGTAGGTGCAGGTGTGCCTATCACGAGTCCCCAACTTTACTCTGCAGGGGTTACGGATGATCTACGGCAGGCTGTTTTTTATATATCCAAAAAATTTCCGGGTGCTCCCCTACTCGGACTCTCCTTCTCCCTCGGAGCAAACGTGATGACTCGTTACATTGCCGAGGAAGAGGAGTCTTGCCGCTTTCAGTCGGCATGCGTTCTAGGATGTGTAGGTGGCACCTTCTAGTTTTGGAGAGGTGAAATTCACCTTCATCGCACAGCCGTGGGATCTAATGGCGAATGTCCGCAAGTATGTACTTACCTTGATTCTTGATCCGGCGTTCGCTCAGTCATAATCAGGCTTGATTCTACATACATCGGACGCCACGTGTACTCCAGGGGTATGGGCCAAAATCTCGTGAATATCCTCAAGAGGCACACTTCTTCGCTTACCCGCGATCCTAACCTCTCTATAGCGGAAGCCGCTACCCTGGCCTGTAGCCTGAATTGGCCTACCATTGACACGTTCGATCACGTTTTTACTAGGATTGGAGGTGGTCCTTCACCTCCTTGGCCTTTTGCGTCAACATCTGAATATTACGAGTATGCTTCCAGTCACAAGGTGCTCGGAAACATACGGATACCCTTCCTTTCAATCAATGCTGCGGATGACCCAGTCGTTCAAGAAGTTCCAGTGGATACCAAAGATAACGGTTGGGTAGTGAAGGTCATTACTCCTAATGGTGGCCACCTTGGATGGTTTGAATCGGATGGTGGTTGGGGACAGGTGAAGCGGTGGATATGTGCCCCAGTAATCGAATGGCTGCGTGCCACCGCCGAAGATGTTTGCCAGAATAGACAGAACACTCAGGAGCTTCTGGAGGTAGACGGATTTTTAACGGAAGTAGGATCAGAGAAACTAGGATGCAGGGTTGTTGGTGAAGAGCTCATTATCATCGGTACTGAAGTGGAAACTAGCATGATTGCTGGTCTATAGACCTCGGTTCAGAAGCCAGAATATGGATATACATATATGATTCCCATGTTATCAAAGCGTACCACAGTGAAAGAGATACTTATTCGCTGTCGCTAAAGTGCATGCGATCCTCTTCGTTGTCTTCCTCCGCCACCTGGCTGCGGTCGTACTGACTAAAGTCAACAGAGACAGTCCCTTCTTCCATGAGACCATCGTCTTCGTGCTCGAGGTTTCTGTGCCTTTCAAACAACTGGCGACCTGTTAACAGTGCTCGTTAGGTGATTTGGGAGGCGTTAGGAGGTTGCGAACCAGTCAAGCGAGTTGTGATTTTCCTGACTTCCTCCCTTTCTTTGGGAGTCAGGCCACGTAACTTCTCTTCTTCGTCCCGTTGTTTTCCCTGTGACATTTCCTTGTCAAATTTGGCCTTCCAGATCTTGAAAGTCTCGATTGTGATAAGGGTTCCTCGAGTGCGCGCCTCCTCAGCCTAATGGGTGAATTATCAACACCTGTGGGCTAGGGAGTCGGAGCGAAATCTCACTTCAATTGCCAGACGTTCCCTTTCCCGCTCTTCTGCAATGCGTGCCCTTACACGATTTTCTACTAAAGCCGACAAACCTTCCCTGAGATGTGAGACCAATGTGAACGTCATCGCCATGCCCTTGTTCTCTTCGCCCTGTAACATACCTCAGTATCCAGCCCTTGAGACGAAGTTTACAACTTACCACATCCAACATACTCTTCAAGAGTGCCTTACTCTCCGAACTGTCTATTTCTCCGTCAACGGCTTCCAGCCGTAGGTCGGGCAGGGTATCGGGGTAGTCATCAGTATAATTGACTGTTAATCTTAGCTTGACTTTCTTCCGCACGCCAATATGAATCCAGTTACGAGCGGGATGGATGACCAGGCGACTCACAGGATTCTGCACCACTTACAACGACATCCGGCTCGACATCGATTCCGATCTCTCTGTCAGATACGACTATGCATGAGTGTTGAAGAATGAACTGTAGGAGAGGTTATCTGAAACGAACTTGACAGTTCTGAGGGGTATATGGCCCCGAGAACCTGGTTTTGAGTGAGTAACGATACGGCGGAAACATAAAGGGCACGACAACCTCGAACTCCTCCTGCAGGACAGTAGACATATTGGATCATCCGATACCCGATAATTGGTTCCGAGGTCAACTTACCACATCTGGACAGAACATTTTCGACCTCACCATTGGCGCCGTGGATGATGTCCTGGAAGCGTCAGTTTACCCCGGCTCTCCTACGATATGTTGTTCCTTCACTGTCTCGCTATCGTGCAACGTCCAACCTGGCAACATCGAGCGTTGCTCGACATACTTCTCAATCCTCCCTCACCTCGTCGAATCTGGGTGATTTCGATGTCAAGGACATGCTAGGGAAAGCACTGGATTTCAGGGGATCTTTTCCAGAGCGAAAGTCGCCTGCAGACATGTGGACCGACAGAAGCAATAACCTGAAACTCTCTCCACCTCCGGACACATGGACAGGTACGTCCATCGACGTCCTCGTGGCATAATGCCGATATTCCATACAGGTAGACGGCTCGTTGTTCGGAACGGGGATTTGCAGAATGTTTTCCAACAACTCAACCTGCGCCTACGGCAAAACCATGTAGCCAAGGAGGTTGCACTAACTGTTCGGCACGAAAAGAAGGGCGATAAAAGGGCACGTCTTCGCAGTGAAAGGTGGAGAAGACGCTTTGCCGACGCGGTACGTACAAACCTTCTAGTGTCTCGTCCACATGTACCGACTACACATGTTTCCGTAGGTCCGGAAAAAAGTACAGCTGGTTAGCACGATACGCCGGCGGGGTGGCTGAATGAAGCCCTCCATACCACCGAGACTGTATGCTACACGATTCTAAGCTGCCCCGTTGGGTCACTGGTCACCAGTCACTTTTCGCTACCATCGACCCTCTCTGCTTAGTTTCTCGCGCGTGCGGAAACCTCGCGCATCATCGCATAATACGGATCAGCTGCGCCGTAACCTTTCGTGTGGGCCGCCCTAAAACAAATTCAACCATTTTTATGATCCATTCACTGTGCGCGGCTACCTTTGGTGATACAGTAGCTGCCGCCGCTAAAAATGACAAGACCCAGTTTGGGAATGCAACGGGCCCGTTTCAGGGTGTGAAGTGCTTGGGGGCGGGGTGATTTGTGGGGTTTGTCTGCGACGACTCACCAAGAGCCGAAGACCCTTTGTGAAGATGGCTTTCAGGCGACGCCTGATTGATGGCATCGTTGCCTAATTTCTGATTGGCCTCGTGTTGTCGTCGCAATCCAATCACTGACGATCTGCTTCAAGCTGTTATTTAGCAAACAAACCTGCGCACAACAAGCCCAACTTGAAGGATATCATCGGACATGTCGACGACGTGGGCAGCTGGCACGGTGAATGGTTCGAATTTCTCACCTGATAGTATCCCTTAATCTGTTCGCCGCACCCTCTTCACCTCGTGTTTACCACGATGAATCGATGAATAGTGTTCTCCCGCTGCGATGCACAGCTTCATGGCATCGGAGATAAATTATCTGGCACCTCGTGAAACGACAAGAATGGCTCAACCTCATCTCATTAATCCGCCGAGAGAAAACGCGATATGAAAGCGTATGCTGATGCTGATGCGTGTATCATGAATCTACCGATCGAGCATGGAGTTAAATGTGATCACACCTTCGGTCCCCGTCAAAACGAGCTCCGTACATTTAAAATTTGCCATGCACCCAGTACTAGATGGCCTGAAAGGGGTCGCACACCGGTTCGTGCAACGTATTCTTTATTTGTGTTCTGTCCTAATTCTGCCATGTATCTGCTTTGCCTCGCCTGGTCTGCTAATGTGACCGGCGACCACAAGAAACGAGGTTTCCGTGCGCATTTGTGACACAACCGCGGCACCCACATAAAATCCATCAACCATGACAATATACGCTCATTGGAGACAACTTATAACCACCCTTGAGTCCGTGTTAGCTCATCAAGGCTCCCTCCGACCCAATTCTTACTTCTTATAATGTGTCATAATGTGCGTGCTTCGCCTGTCCCGAACCACGGCTAACGGTTATCGTTCCACTCCAGATAATTGACGGCCGCTACCACACCCCTTGTGGGCATTTCGTCTCCATGTCGACCCGGGTACAAGACTGCCTAAGACCCAACTGCCTCTTTAGCAGAAGACATGCGCATCCAGTCGGTGAGGATGTGTTCTCAGAGGCGGCCAATGGGACAGTTTGCTAACCTAGGCCAGGATGTAAATCCCAGTCTTGTATTAGATTGATGGCATTGCCCGTCAAAAACCCAATCCGTATTAGTCCGTCTGTCTGTTCCAGTTGCCAAATTGGCGGCCCGGTCCCGGTGGGAGCTATGAAATCATGAAAGTACCTAGTTGTTAACGTTCAGCGGTAGTGCTGGCGCTCACCGCTCCTAGCTAGTTAGTACCGATATACCTAGTAATCGTACTCGTAATACAGAATCATTACTTGAGCGGCATTGGATCGCTGAAATGAAATGAACTGTTGCATCAGAGGGCAAATGTGTTACGGACGGGGAGATATACACTCCCTTGATCCACGCAACCACTGGCATCACACTGGGATCCCACGAAGGTACGTGCGTACTGATGGCGGACGTCAGTCAAGGGGAAGCTTAAAAAGATTATAGCTTGTCAAAAGAACTAGCATTGGACGCTGTTTGAAAATTTACATAATCTTTGGACAGACTTGGGGGGCATACAGTACTTACAACGGGGTTCAATGGGAACGATTAGGCTCGCTATGATTACTTGGAACCTATCGCTAAGGCTGTACCGATACTTAGGGATACTCCTCCGTGGATCCATTTATTTAACGTTGAAGGCGGTGAAACTTGATGCCTTTGTTCCAGATTTGGTATGGCGCTTTGACTGGGAATCTTTTTGGTTTGCGTTGTGACCAGTTCTAGAGACTCCATCTCGATGATCTTGCGCCGGGTTTCTATGGAGACTCTGTCGGGTCACGAACGTTAACGGTCAGTTGTATTTCTACCAATGTTGAAATTCGTCTTTCATTACTAGCCGCCTCCTGTGTTTTTAGTCTCAGCATTTTACCTCGTCACCCTCCAGGAATTCCAGGCCTTACTACTGCTCTTGAACAGCATGGCATCCAGGGCATCAGATAACCTGCGATGTTATATTCGGGAAGCGAGACTCCCAGTTATGACCTACCGTCCCCTTCGTGGCAAAAGCGGGTCACCCCACGTCTCTCTGAACATTCGACCAGAACGGTACCGCAAATTGAGACTCGTGCACACGATCAACGCTGCGCTCTTGAACGACATAATTACGGACTGTTAGTGAGCATCATCCCGGCGGCCCGCACGCACGGCTAACCACAAACTCAGGGGTGGGCGAATTCGTGCCATGCAAATCATTGGGCGTAAACGACGAGGATGAGCGCACGGGAGAGCGCTTGACAATTCCTTGCGAACCTTTTTTTTCCATAGTTCCTTTGCCGCTTGGGTGTGCTGAGGACATTGGACGGTATGTCCCGGCCGGCTGCTTTCATGCTGACGGCTTAACGAGGGTTCAAAGGGTGTTTGTTTGGGTTGACATGTTTCCCTTGGAAAGCACCCGCCGTGTTTTGAGTCTCTTGTATGCAGATTCAAACTCATGGAAGTTTCTTCCCTGTGAGGAAGGGCCCTTTCTAAAGGCTTCGACTTGGTCGTACATCACGGACGACCAAGACAAAACTGCGTTTCCTCGGCATGCATTATGCCTGTTATTGATGGCCCCTTGGGTACTATCCGCGAAGGATTTACAGGAATTCGCCCGGGGACAGTCGGTGTGTAGTCGCCTGGTTCAGGGGATCTCGAAGGAACTAATAGTACTTAGTTTCCTGATCGTGCCTCTTTAGATTCGCTTGGAGAAAATGCACGTAATACTCTTCACGGTAAGGAGTGGCTCTGGAGCAAGGTTTTTATTCACTTTTAATGCGTCGATAAGATTGCACTGACAATCAAGAAGATCTGGGATATCTGCGTCTCAAGAGACTGTCCATGGTTCATCGTCACTACCTACACCCATTGGGCTTTTGGGGTCTTTTCTGCTGGTACGTGTTTCAGACAGACAGCTTGCTATCTATTGCCGACATGTGGCCCAAGGTTGGACTGCTTCATTTGTGTCCCCCATCTGGGCATTCGACTCGCGTATGCCGACGATTCTGGAGGTCCTAATCTTCTGGTTGATATCTGCGATGGGCTACCCTGGTGGGTTTGTGGTCCCTGAGATCTCCGAGCTGGTGTATCATAAGCAACTTTTGGTTGCAACGCCACGCGACATGTCTCAAGAAGAGCCCGCCGACGCGCTCGCGCTTTTGGCCGTTTGACGAGAATGGACCATGACATGTTCAGATTGTGTACGAAGGCAGTATTCATCTAATCATATCTTCCGATCCTCGCAGTCATGACACTAGCTACATCATGGACATCGTACGGCGTGAGGACGGCCAGACAACGGCGAGATTTCTTGCAGGCTTCCTCGTAACATGGTATAGAAGTCTCCACATACACATCTGAGGTGACCACAATAATTGTGGTGGTAGGGTTTACCAGGTTTGTCGGTTGCGTCTGCATGATAAATATTGAAGCTTGAGGCGCGTCGCTGTCCAATACCGACAGTACCCCCACCATTAGTTGTGGTAAATATGGGTTCAGGGTGATGCAAGTCACTAGCCAATGGTTAGTAACTCGTTCCCCTGGAGAACAATCTTGGCTAGCTTGAATTGTGCATGGCCAAGTCCCCAGGACTGGGCCAAAGGGTCCTAGTATTATGGTATATGCAGGTGGTTGGTCTTGGGAGTGCATCTTTGTTGCTTTGGCTGCACTACATATTGGCTCGGACAGTAACCTCCAAGCCATAGAAAGAATCGCAGAGATCCCGTCGCACCTGACCCACCAGTGAGCATGTACTCAATGAAACCATCTTAGAGTCCGACAATCTATTTACAAGGTTTCGTTACCACCTCCACATATGGAATGTGGGTTCGATAAACCCAACCACAAAACACGTTTGGCCCGTAGTGGCTTTCGAGCAGCCTAGCTCAAATCAAGCCGTGGAGCTTTACTTTGTCCCTCCTGTGTAGGTTTGATGACGGGGGCTTGGGAGGGTGTCATCGATGGTGACGTGTTCCCATGGAATGACTCTGGCGTCAAACTGCTGTTGTTCACTACTACGGGTGCTGCAGGCAGTAACTGCGGGAATGGTTCATACAGTTTTGGCCACGGGGAATGAGCTGGTGGGGTAATCTGGTCCAGGTCAGACACAGAGTCAGGCCATTCCTGTTGGGACTGACCGATGTAAGTGAGGAAACATGCAAGGTTGTCTGTGGATCTTGGACCAAATAGAATTCCAGCATTATGCTAAGCGCATCTATTGACCAAATTGAGGCCTGGAAACTAGAGCTGGGAGTGGCATGCTCACCTGCAAGATTTTGTAACTCTGACTCGGAGAATCCAAAATAGTCGACGGCGAAGCGAGAGGCGTCTGGGGAGCCGGGCTTGTGTGATGGAGGCGTCGGAAGCGAGGCAGATGGCGGAGATACGGATATCCGAGCATCTAGCGAGGGTGAATGACGTCCTTCAGCTACACGTTGCGCCAAAATAAAGCATGCAGCTGCAATGATACGAGGCGGGAAAAAAATGCAGAGGGGCGTGCGGTACCTGCTGTAGGTATAGACAGTGTCCCCACGACCAATGGGAAGGAACTTACGAATCATGGGCTAGACTCCATGCATAGTCTTGAACTTGAATGGTTGCTTGTTGTGTGTCGAAAAGGTCAACCAGAATTGCGTGGGGGCTGAGTGTGACGAAATCGAAACAGAGGGCTTCAAGGAGGGCTTCCTCGGTGAGGAGGATGGCGGTCTGCTGCTGTTCGACCTCCTGGTGAAACCTATGAGAAGATTTGAATAAACTGAACGGGGAGGCACACTTGCCACACTCTCAGCGGGTATATGCGAAACGTCTGTTCCACTGATCTTGGACTGACACACCCTCGCCACGTCACGTAGCTTTCTGCCACATTCCTCAGTCTTAGTCGCCAAAAATATGCAAGCAGCAGCGACGTCCTAATAAAATACCGTCTGAATACACGAGTGATGAACGAGAAGGGGAGCTACTTGTCTGTGATAATCCTCCATGGAGAACCTCATAAAAAAACGGTGAAACCAGGTTGCTGCTGTGAACATTGCCGAGGAAGGCCTGTGGCATGATGTAGCAAGAGAAGAATCAGATTGCGGACACAGGAACACGACAAACTGCTGACAGTCCGAGGGAAGAACCCAACCGGAACAAGAATTCGACACCCCTGGCGCGATCATACAGTTCTTTTCCGACGGAGTAACCAGATGTGGCCACACTTGGAGTGTATCGGAGAGCATCGATAGGAAACAACCACTGCGTGGAGACGGAGTACTCGTTGGGAGGAGCTCCCATGGTGGCGCGCAAGGTCAACGGACGGTCCGGTTAGGATCTTGAAGAACCCAACGCCACCGAAAAATCACGTAAGGAATATGTGAAGTACTTGCTACTATTTGGCTTTTCAACAAATCTATTACTTATTACTGACCTACAAGTTGTCTCTCTAGGAACTTTCAAGGTGCACAGTATTGTTATCACCCGGCTGGTATCCATGCCGCACCGTATGATTATACTCATGTTCGTCACAGTCAGAGTCGCGGGCCCTGGATTGCCAACCCACACTGAAGCCAAAGTCAGAGTCAGACGGTTTACAGGCGCTAACTTACACCCGCGGATCAGATGGTTTCATTTCGGTACGCGCCTCATGCAGCACCAATTCTCGAGTGTCAGCCGTGAGTGTCTCATTGCGTGCTCCGTATCACAATCGTGCTCGCGAGCCTGAACGTCCGGCAAATCTCGTTTGAAGCGATTTAAAGGATGCTGAAGGAAGTGAGTCCTCCAGCTACCTTTGGAGCGATCTACTCCTTTCGTTTTGCAGCGCGTGGCCCCGTGGTAACTTTTCGCCACCTCCGTGATATATTTTGACAAAAAATGAAGGCTGGTGACACACCATCGCCTGACAAAATTGCCAATTGCGTTGCAACAATCCTCGTTCTATGCTAGACGCCGCATCTATCGCGTTGTTCCGTCTGTTTGGTGAGCCGAGTTTTACGAAATTATTACAGCACCATGACGGATTTCGAATGTTTATTCTTCTCGCGCGTTCCTATCCTCACTCTTCACTTTCTCCATCTTTTCCAAGTTTGTTGACACTTTTTTCGGGCGACCCCTTTGGTTTATCCCTCATCGTCTCCCGATATGGTGCGGACTAGCTTCTTTTCGGTTTTATTCCAAACTACAAAAGTCACATTCATCCCGATCACAGTACTATTAACGATCTCAACTGGGAGCATCCCATCAATGCGGCCCGGCCTATGACCTTCTTAACCTCATCTTTGTTGGAGACAAGTTGGGCAGAGGGAGTCTATCTGGGGATCTGCATACCGCCATCTGCCGTCAGGTTTCTGTGACGCCGTGCCGAAATCGGCTGTGCACCTACTGTATTGCTGCGGAAACTGACGGCTAATGGCAGAATCAGCGTGTTGTCTCAAAAGATATAGGCCAGCCCTCACTATTGCCAACACGTTTCAGTGCAAGTAGGAGGTGCACAAGTGCTTGGATGAGTGGAGCTGAACTTGCAGTATCGATTCTCGCATTGGATCTAGTAACTGGTGAATGACTTTCATCCTGGAAGGTGATGGCCAACCATTTCGTCGGCCTGTGCAAACCCATCAGTCAAGATACTCAGGACACGAGGGCGAAGAAACAAGCGGACCTGGTCAAAGACATGCCCACAACGCTTGTAAGTGTTTTGCACTCTATACCGGGTGGCGGACACCTTCATCAGCAGGGCTTACAACGACCACAAGACATGGACTATCCAACCTTCTCCAGCAGCACATATCGAACGAGATCAAGGTGGGGATTTTATCGAGGTGGGGAATACTTGGCTCGCCAACCCATTTTAAAGGCAGGAAGAGGGAAAAGTAATTTCGAGACAGCTCAGATCGTTACGATCTTGTGGTGTGTCACTGATTAGGCATCGGTCTGTTTATTATGCTTGGACTATCACTGAACCCATCTGGTCGCATTGTGGCAGCATGCCGCACAAGGGATCCGTTCGGTGCTCCTCGGGCAGAGCTATTTTCGCTCGGACCAACGACGGACGCAACGTTATGCATTGTACATTTGAGGTATAGAGAACTAAATGCTCCGTTCTTTTGGTGGGGAATCCGCCAAAAAGTTAAAACTAAAAGAGTCAAAACAGGCTCCTTTACGGTCTTAATGCAAACCCACCCCGGCGAAGAGGGGCTGGCGATAGCGAGGCGAAGACGGTTCCTATCGGAACCGCGTTTGCGGCGTCGTACTATTGTCACGCACATATCTTATTCGTCGGGACGGCATACCGATGGTTATATAGCTACCTCGTGATCGGTCTGCACCGTATTTGTCCCTGACATTCTTTAGATCGCATGCAAGCACGGAGCGGAACCAAATTCCAGGACTACCGCAGTGCTCTGCTGATACTGCAGGCCTCGCTTGATTTGGATGAAACTGAAACTGAGTGGACGGTGGCTGTTTCAGCAAGCGCTTCGCTAGTTATATCCGCACCGATTTCGCGGTTAATCTCGAAAATCTCAGTTTCTCAATGGAAAATACACCGTCTGTCGAAGTCTGATCAGTTTGATGAGCCACAGTTCTAGGATCTGGATGCTTCTCGAGCTTTCCGGAAGGAAGACGCGTGTTCATGTTCATGAGACCCCGCTCATACAACGACAATGCTTGTAAATTTCTCGAGACAAGTCCGCAGCACATTCGCTACCTTACTTAACCTCCGTTGGTAAATAACGAATTTCGTAAACATATCTGCAGCCGATTTGCAATCGAGAAAGTTTATCGCAAACTTTATCGCATACCCAGGATGTCCCCATGCAACATGAGGGTGCTGTAAGAGTCCACGATAGAATTCGGTCATCCCGCAAACATTCCGACAAGATACTGGCTAACTCCTTCAGGGGTAAGACTGCCCACATCAGAGAACACAAGGGTAATGAGATCAGGCCTACGTGGGATGAGAAAACGACACGCGTTACAGAATTTGATTATCACCTTGTGTAATCTACATCCGGATGGCATGCAATCTGCTCGTGTGTCATCGTCCTTGGTAGCTCGGCCGGTGTCTTATTTTTACTAATCGTTGTACGGGACGGGTCATTGTCTTGAGGAGTAGGCCGAGTCGAGGAAGGAGACGGCAAGGGAAATGCAAGTATGCTGGGATTATGAGTTGGAAGATCGTACTGCGATAGCGGAAATAGTCGATGGAACTTGTAGCTTGAGGATTGATGTGACGGTGGCGTCAGCACGAGTCAAGGTGGGAATTACGGCACAAACCTCTCTGCGAGGGCGTAGAACGGAATGTTGGCAGCTTTCGCGATGATAGCTATTTGATTGCTGCCGACAGCATTGATTAAGCCGCCGCTCTCCACCACGGCTTCTGAGCCAACCAGGACAAAATCGACTTTATCCATGACATAGGATACAGCCGAGTCAAGCACAATCGTACAAGGGATGCCAGCGACAGTGAGTTCGTCGCAGGTCCGGAGACTGAGGTGCCAGGTCAGCTAGTTCCAAATGCGAGGGCCTGAAAGGTGGGAGAATGTCTAACCCGAGGGCACGAGGTCTTGCTTCTGTGACATAGACTGATATCCGCTTCCTCTTGTGTGCACATAGGAGGGTTTTCATGACCACTCTGGAGTAGGAATGAGTGAGGATCTTGGCCTGAGATGAGTGGTAGGGGGGCGGTGAACATGCATGAACCCTCACGATCGAGTCATCCTTGATGAATCCGAGGGCGAGCTCAGCTATTCTGTCGCGATAAGTGAGGGCCTCCGTGGCGTATTTTTGGCCCTGCTTGACGAGCTCCGTTTTGAGATCGGAGAAGCTCTTGGGGGGATGTGTAATGATGTGGGTAACATGCGCACTGGAAGGTCCACTCACGTCGGAATCGTGCGGGAAGAGGGTGACAAAGGCGATGAACAGCTCGCAGCCAGCGTTGAGGCTGATGGGGTTGGGTGAACGCTCACTCAATATTCTGGCACCGTCGTTGAGCGCTTTTACGAGCTCAAACATGGTTCCGGCTAGGAGGGAGGGTCACACAGGGACGATGTGCGGAATCGACAGAGAATACCATCGGACCTCTCGACGAGCTTGGTGAGGGCCAAAATGGCTGCGAGAGGGGTAGAAAGCTGTACTAGTGAGATGGCCGGTGCTCTAGTGGGGGAGAGCGGTGACGTACCTGCTCGTCTGCGAGAAAGGACTGGTATGTCGCCCATATGTCGAATGAGTCCATGGTCGATAATGTCACGTGGTTTGGTAAGGGAAGGGCCATATAAGGGTGGTGTTGTGGGGGGTTGTCAAGGGGCGGCGGAGGTGTGAATTTGCGCGGATCTGGTGGGATTATGTACCAAAATGGGGGGATATTTGTCCGAAAGTGGACAGATTGTGTCAGAAGATGGCTTGTCGTCGAAACACGTTGCACGTCCGGCGCGGGGTGAAAATGGCCATTTATGTGGTCGGGATCGCACCGTACCCGCCAATTATAGTGGCCTGACCCACGCCCGCCCGTCTCCCCTCGTCCCTCAAAAGGCCCCCCTCTCCCACTCCCCTCCTCCCCTCCTGTCCCCCCTTCTCTGTCACCCATCCTCGAGGTCGTTGATCTATCGATACACGCCTGGTAAAGGGCAGGCCGTCTTCCCCTCCGTTTTCTCCCTATAAATCCCCCTCCTCCATTTCCCTGTCCCTCCACTCAGCCTCCATGCAAACTCCCCCATCCTCTACCGCCCAGGTCCATTTTTCCAGCGATGTCCGCAATATGGACAGCTGGGCCCGTCGCACCGGCATACCCCTCACCACCGCCGAAGCCCTCGGCACAACCTATGCCCGTGCTCACAAGTGGCTTCTCTCCCTAAAGTCCCAGCTCATACAGCAGCACGGCTGGGAGGAATCTCAGCCTGCCGACCCTCGCATGCTCTTCTCCATCGAAGCCCCTTCCCCCTGGCGCTCCCAGAGTGGCCTCCCTCTCAGCCCAAAATTAAAGTTGCAACTCCCAATGCATGCTTCCTCCTTCTTCTCTCCCGAGAGACGCGTCCAATGGCAGATGGTTTTCCATAGCGACGTGTTTGCAACCCAGCGACTCATCGTTCAGCCCATCAGCGACATCCTGAATCTCATTCAATGTCTCCTCACCGGCCTCGTCACCCTCGTCTACGAGGAACAGCTTCCACAGGGGTCATACACCACGACCCGTGGCCTCCCTTCCGTCCAGTGGATTAATGCCAATCAAGCTGCTCTCCTTGAGGTCTTTGGCCGTCCCCACTTTAAGCAGCTCTGGAAAGCTTCAAACGATCGCACGACCTCCTTCAGGGTTGATTTTGAGCCCCGGCGACGCTGAGCCGGCCTATTCTTCCGTTGGTCCCTCACGTCCCACGCCCAGGGGAATAGACCTCGAGCTGGTATCCCGCTGGACTGGTTTTTCGGGCTGCAGCCAGCTTCCCCTGCCATCTGACGATCCACTGTATTTTTTCACTACTCACTGCAATATCGGCATCTGTGATCCGCCACCTTCTTTTCTAATCCGCTTCCAGCATTGACTGTCACATAAATCTTCATTACGCACTCCTCGCATAATTTTGAAAATCGAGTAAATGATCACTCCCATTATCACTATGACACTAATCCGCTTTATTCATTCAGTACCTCTATTCACACCAGTTTAATGACTTAGCACGACATTCATTTCAAGTACTAGTGTCCAATTGTTGTCCAGATAATTCTGCGATGCTTGCAATCATAATCACTCTGGCAGATCATCCAATTACCCAGCCAACCCTGGACCCTGGTAAGCGAAAAACCTGTGTATGCGTAGGTGGGCACAAGAGACTTGGTGGATACTGATATGGTATGTGTGACACATTTCGTACGCCTGCGGACAAAAGATGAGAATAGATGGGCGCTTTATATAAGTTCATCCGAAATTCACATCAAGCGTTAGCACTAGAAGCACTATGATTTCAGGGATACATATGCTAGGAATTATTTATAGTAGGGTGGACGCGAATAATTACAGTACTGTGCTGTGAAGCGAGGAACGAGCGTTGCGCTAGTCAGGGTGGTTGACAGGCACTAGTATCTTACATAAGCTACTATACGTCCATGTACTTAGTGCTGTGTCCTGCCCTACACTTATTCTCCGTGTTTAAGCTCCTCCATGGGACTCTTTATTAAAAAATACAACGACATATTGATGCCTGGACTATTTGTAGCGCACTGCATCTGGACTGCATACCCTGTAGACGCAGGCTTATTCAAAGGTACAGTTTGACAGGCAATCTGTGCCACGCTCGGCAGTTCGGCACAACCCTACGAGCAGGTGCACAGATCTGCCCCAATTCTTCATTTCAGAGTCCCTTGTCGTCTGCCACGCCAGTTCAACACAGTTCTGGTAACAAAGCAGCGCGCCCTATGACCTGTGTGCTGCTGGACACCAAAGACGGCGTGACTCGATGCGAGTCCACTCAGCAATCAAGCTGTGTCAGTTCTAGGGTTTAGAATAGAAGCCTCCGCACGTTGAATCAACAGAAAACACGCATGATGCGCGCGACGATGACTAGGAGCGTGTAGGGGTGATTTTTAATGAAAGCATGTATTTCATGAGGACGACCTGGCTGCGAGATCTCACAATGTCACTTTCTGCGGCCCGGGGGCCCGTTCAAGACGTTAGTCACGTGTTTCCTTGTCCGCAGCTTTATCATTGAGGAGGATCTGTAGTTGCCCACTTTTTACTTTATGAGTTCGCAATCAGTGGTACTGTGCCAAAGCACAAACTGTCCCCAAGGAAACCCTCCGTCTCGGCTGGAATGCCCGACATGCAATAAGTGCGTCTCGAACAATATACTCGGTCGCCTTCACCGACGCGATCTAGGCTAGGCATCCGTGGTTCCTTCTTTTGCGGTCAAGAGTGTTTCAAGGCGAACTGTGAGCCTACCTATCATGTCAGGTCCTTCCCATAGCTAACCCATCCCCCATCATCACGCAGGGGTATATACCATTCCCACTCAATCGCCGTGCAACACTTCCTCACCAGAGTCACTAGAAAACACATAAAGTCATTCACGACCTAGCACGCGCCCCTGTCGCAGGTAGGTACCGACCATCGATTCTTGGATGGTCAATTCATACCCTGGTCTAGATGGTACATTCAATCCGTTCCCCAATTACGGGTATTCCGGGACCCTACGACCTGTGTATCCGCTTTCACCGAAGCGTCAAGTTCCTGACCATATACCACGACCAGACTATGCCGAGCGTGATGACGGTGAGGCTGCTCCGACCGTAGAGTCTGCGCTGACGGATCCATCTTTCATTAGGTGTTCCCGTCTCCGAAATGCGTACGTTGGGGCATCCTCCGCGTATACTCAGTCCAGACGAAATCGAAAAAATGCGAGCGGTGTGTCGTGTAAGTCACGAGCCCTCTTGTTCGCGCCCCGCGACCCCTTCATACCCGATCCCGCCCGACCATTTCCTCCAACTCATTTCTTTCCCTAGTTGGGGCGGGAAGTGCTTGACCTTGCTGCATCCCATGTGCGCCCGGGAATTACCTCGGATGAAATTGATGCAATCGCCCATCAAGCTATCATTGATCGGAATGCATACCCGTCCCCACTTGGTTATCGCAAATTTCCAAAATCCATCTGCACGTACGCGACATCTCTGCCTTTTCCAGGAGCCACTCCTAATGTAGAGGAAGATCTATCAATGAGGTCATCTGCCACGGCATTCCTGACCAGCGAAAATTGAGAGACGGGGATATTATCAATCTCGGTTGATTTATCACTTTCTAAGTCGTTGGTTTGCTAACTTGGTCTCAGACGTCTCGCTTTATTATGAAGGTAACTCCTTCCAAGTTCTCAATCTCATGGTGTCTGATCAGTGCCTTTTTAGGTTTTCACGGCGACCTTAATGCCACATACCCTGTCGGAACCGTAGACGAAAATTCAGCAAAACTGATACGAACGACGCGTGAGTGTCTGGATGCGGCGATAAGAGTGTGCAAACCAGGGGCACTGTTTCGCGACATTGGGAAAGCCATGTTAGTTACCCTGGGGCACATGTCTTCCAACTGCTGACCTCAAGTAGTGAGCCGGTTGCGAGAGCCAATAACTGTGCAGTGGTCCGCACCTATACTGGGCATGGCATCAACCAGCTGTTCCACCCCGCCCCAAATATCCCCCATTATGCCAAAAACAAAGCAGTTGGGACTATGAAACCTGGAATGGTGGGTGGTCTTCTCGTGGCTCCTCGGAGCCTTTTTTTTTTTGGGTTGACCATCGACTTTGTCAGTGTTTTACCATTGAACCAGTAAGCACCTTTGTACTTGCAGGCAACTGCTGTTACTCATGTGCACAGATGATTAATTTGGGCACCAATTGGGACACGCAACACTGGGACGACTCCTGGACCGCAACTACCATTGATGGCAAAAGGAGCGCGCAGTTCGAAGAAACATTGCTGTACGCGACCCATTTCTTTGGCTCAGGACTTCCGCTTACCGCCCAACAATAGTGTAACCGAAACTGGCGTGGAGGTGCTAACGGCAGGGAGGGACTTTGTTCTTTAAAGTCCAGTTACATACAAAGCACCTTCCATGTGAATACAATGCGCTGGAAAATGCTTCCGCCGTCAAAACCTAACCCGTTCCGTTCCGAAATTTCTCAATGGTTAGCAAGGCACATCAAAGCATATCCCCGAGCCCCTTTATGTGTATATATTCTTATCCGTTTCTCGCCACCCTGTTTACACTAGGGAATCAGCCGCTGACAATGTTCTTGGTAAATACAACTTGGAATTTAGTTACCCGAACCGCGCGTCTCTTTTGCTTCCACACATCATCCTTCTCGACGATACGCCCACTTGCGCAGCGGCCTCTACGCCCCACGGATGTCCGAGTCTGAGCCTTACCTTCTCGTCGAAAAATGCGGCGCCTCGCGGGGGAAACCCATCTATGTGATCACAAAGCACATACCGTCAGTTGGCACTTTGGTCAAAAGTTACTGCTCGCTTCACGGTCATCTCTTCCCATCAGCGCAACTGATACGTATCCTAGTCGGACGGTATGCGTTGGTTCTGCTTGAATGGTACGTGAGCATGGAAATTAACTTGCACAGAGAGAGATTAGGTGCATGGACATTGGTGGCGAAGCCCTAGGCTCTTTCAAGGCAAAACACGGAGGATGTACACAAATACAAGTGAGTCCATGTCATTAAGAGGCGTACTGCGATCGGATACCGATGTATTTCAATTCTTTGGCGCAGTTCTTCAACGAAGCATCAGGGCATCTCAAGTAAGCGCCTTTTTTGAACGGGGGGAGTGACCCAAGTTGAGAATAGAAGAAAGATGTACCAATTCTGAATGTGGTTTGGAGTTCTCCAAAGCAAGTCTCCAAGATAACGCGTACATCAGAATCAAAGATCTGCCAGCCTGATGCAAGCCATACTTCACATCCGATTTCTTGGTTCACCGGAAGTAAGACCTGGCGTCACTTCCATCTTTCGCCTATGAATGGATCTCACAATGTATATATACAAACACATATCATGCGATTGATACAGTCCCACATACATATGCATAACAGAGTGTTTAGGTGTGATCGTGCCTACTGATCTCCTCGTTCAGGTTGGCCGTTGCATTCGGGAAAGTCTCCTGCCTGTCAACGATCGCTATGCGTTCTACAGGCACAAGATCGGAAAGGCTCTGCTTGCGTTGTCGAGGGCGCATGTGCAATGATTGGCAATCAGACACCTGTACGCCTGACGAAGTGCTGAATGACCCAGCCTGGTTGGCGGACGTCATGCGGAGACGCTGAAGGTCGGCGTAAGAGCCCTGTCGACTACGGGGCTTGTGTCTAGGGGCATCCTCGTAGGCATGAAGGTATCCGATCACATGATCGTAGTCACCATGGTCTTCTTCGTCGGACTCCTCGAGTGCAGGTGTTGTTGGTCTGCTGAGATCGTAACTGGGTGTACTTCCTCCCCATGCGCTAGTGCCACGTTGAGCGGTGCGACTCCAACCAAAGAGGCGTTCATCGAGCCAGGTCTGGGAAACATTTGCTACATTGAGCTAACGCCAGATAGTATAGTGCTTACTGACCATAGGATGAATAAGTAAATTTCCTTGTGCATCAACCTGTCCTACACTACTCTTTCGTCGCCAGACCCCTGGGTCGGTGGACGGTGGGGCGCTCGCCGGCACCAAAATGCGGAACTATCCGAGATGAGAAATGGAGACTACACAAAGACGAAACGTACCTGGTCGAAATCATCGTACAACTTTGGACCAAACTGGTTAATCACATCCGCCACTTCGTTTGAAAGACGCAATCTCATGGCTTTCAGCTTATCAAGGTCCCGTTGCTGTCCGGGAATTAGGGCCACGATAAGAGGTCGAAGTGATCTAGAGAGTGTTTCACTGAATGGACAGGTCCACAGTCGGGATGTGCTTACTTGAAGACATCCATGCCAGCCTCGCCAAATTTGAGGGCGGCATAATTCATAAACGGGAGCGTGCATATGACAAGGAACGGTGTCCACAACTGTAGTGAGAAGGGGGCGTGAAGTTTCACAGCAACAACGGTTGCTAGAATTGCATAGAACGTGTATAGAACAGGAGCAATGCCCATAGAGATTAAGATCTTCCAAGTCGCAAGAACGTCCCGGCCAGCGACCTTGACGGCGGAAGCAGCAAGCGCCTCTGCATCAACGCAAAATGAGTCCGAATCACATACATACATTCTGAACATCTTGCTCACCTTTCGCCTTCCGTTTCGACATGACAGAAGCAATAATGAACATCGGGCCATTCAAAATTACGCCAGGCAGTGCCAACGTAGCCCAGACCAGCAACAAGGCAAGGCGATAGAGAAGGAGGCCAAGAGTTTTCCAGCTTGCCTTTTTGGCACGTGGTACCTGATATTATCACAATGATTAAAAGGTCGCTGAACAACGAGCACGAAGTATACCTGATGGTCGCGAAGACCTAAATCTCTTAGCAAACGATTGTACTTCAGCACGTCGCTTCTAAGTTTCTGGACACGTGATTCATCTTTAAAATGTGTATAACCCTCGAGGAAACGTCGATTCAATTCCACGACTTGACCCAGTGTAAGGTGTTGACCAGGGGTTTTATAAAGTCGCCGAACGGCTTGTATAAGCTACAAGATGCGTCTCAGCCAGATTCGGAAATGTGAGAGTCAACAATCATACCATGAGAGTGTCATAGTCGGGAGCTCGGATAGTCACAGTCTTCAGGCCATCATAGATGAGGTCGAGGAATTTTGCAACCGCCTCACGCTTGCGACTTCCACCCTCTTTGAACATCTCAACCAATTCCGTCGGGACGTCCAGTGCAGTTCCGAATTCGACGACGGCACGAGAACGAAAACGGTGGGCATGAAAGTAAGACAGACCGACTGGCACGATCTTGACTTTGACATTTGGATCGTTGGCCATTGCTCCGAGAGCCATAATGGAGACGCCGGCTTTGAGGGGAAGTAAATCAGTGCGGTCGTGGCTTCCACCTGAAGCCGAGTCAGTCGTGGATAACGATGCAATTAATACTGCGACTGACCTTCGGGAAAGATACCAATGCAACCCCCTTCTTTCAATCTTTGGTAGACTCCGCGGTACATCTCCTGCTGGTCAATGAAGGGGAGCGTCTTGAAACTCAGTCCATTTTGTCCTTCTGCCTTAACTTCCGCTAATTTCTCTCTGATGCGAGCTGTCCCTTTTCCCATCTCGCCTCCAAACTCTTTCTTGATTCGGAGTTGTGTATCTGAGATGATTTCCACCACTTCGGCCGTGGCTGAGTTGACGGATTTCGACAACATGATCTGCATTTTTGGGGTAAATTCTGACTTGAAACGTGTTCGTTCCCCTACGACGAGACATGCGTCATCCGGGGATATAGAAACGAGACCGGTTCCGGGCTTTGCCTCGTCAGCTGCCCGAGCCACGGGTACTTTGCAAAGACTGAGTCCACAGAAAGTCTTCAGAATCCAAGACACCTACTGCTGTCCATTTGGCGAGCAAAAAAACCAACGGTCTTCCGCTTCATGCTCTTCGCGGCTGTTAAGAATGCAACTCGACGATGGGTTTCCCTAAACACTTCGAGGCTCAAGAGCAGAGGGTCGAGGAACTGTGGTGATGGTCTGGGCATGCGACTGCAGGGTTCATACAGAGAAATACCTGGTTATGATGGGGAGCACCGACAAAGATGATCGGACCATCACGAGGGATATTGAAAGCACCGCGGGGGCGTATTTCTCGGAAGAATATCTGAGTAATTACCCTCCAAAACATCAGAGCGGCTTCATATGTGACTGTCGGCATGTCGAGGACGGTGCAGGTGCGTCGTACAAGATACTACGTAGAAATGGTCATGAAGGAAGTGGTGGATGGCACACGGAGCGTCCGCCACGAATGTCGGTGAGCGTCGGGTGTCAACATGGACAAACTCAGCAGTACGCTGACTTGGCTACCATTATTACTACGATACTCTGCTTGCATGTGCATACTGTACAATATGTCAGGCAACGGATGTGACGGCGAGATGAATGTGTAAGATATAGAGAAAACAATCATTCAACAGATGTGCGCGGCTTGCTTGCACTGGCGGATGAACCGTTGCTCGCCGCGCTTGCCCGCTTGTACTGGAATATGTCGTGCAGCTTGTGAAGCCTGTCTTCTGCCAGAGGTTCTGGTGCGTGTAACGGCGATCGTGGGCCACTTCCGGATTCCCGGGTCACGGGGGAACTGGGGCTTGGCTCATTTCCGTTGGCTTCGAGTTCTGCCACCAGCTATGAGCACACTGCTCAGCGTTCATGGAGGGCAACGTACTGGATAACGTGCTCGCAACAGCCGCCGTCCTCTCTAGATCCTCCGCAGCCCGACTCGCCAGTGCACGATTGATGTACTTCCGGAATGCCGGTCCGGTTGCTTCTAGAAGCTTTTCTACCTTTGGTCGTTTGTGCGGATAGTTCTTCAAGAAATGGTGTAACTCTGTGATGCCCTCTTTGTGCATGGCGCCAGTCGTCTCGCTAGAGATGTGATTGATGATCGTGATAAGCTGGGCCTCTGGATCCGGTTCCTCCACAGGGGGGGAAAAGCCATTGTGTGAAGACACGCTTGGACTAGTCTGGTGGCTGGGTGAGCGACGGTGGTTCGCGGAGGCCGATCCCGTCGGAGAAATCGGTCGACTAGAAGCGGCTGAATATGGTCGACTGATAGGATCTGGTGGACTCCCGCTTGGCCTTGTTGGGGGGTCTGCGGGTTTGGAGGCCGAATTTAGGATGCGGTACACGTAGGGGTATACGATAGTAGCGGACGGATCATCGAATGAAGCAGAAAGAATGTCGTAGGATTCATCTCCGTAATGAGCTGCGTGCCAGGTTAGGAAACAACAATAGTACAACGACACTGCATATGTCACACACCGACGACATGCTGAATGATGACTTTGATGGTTCTTAACGGCATGTCCCCACAGGGAACCTTATTGGTCGCTCTCGCTCGCCATTCGTTGGGAGGAACCGATTGGAGGAAATGCTCCACCGCGGGAAGAAGCTCCACTGGATCTAATTTTTGCTCCTTGAGGTCCTGGGGGATGTTCCGGGCGAGCTTCCACACGCATTTGAGAACGAGTTCAGCGACTCGTGATTCTTTCGACTCGGGTGGCGTGCCGGTACTTGGAAAGGGCTTGACGATTTGCAGGAGGAGGAAAAACAGGGAACTTCGGGTGTTTCAGCGCATATGTGGCAAACTGAACGCGACAACGAACTAACCGGAATATTGACATTCTTCGCGCTGTTGTAAATAGGCGCAAAATGATCATGTTTATGAACCGTGACAAATCCTTGACCTTCGTAACACTACTTTCATCTGTCTCTAGAAGGCGAAGCGTGAGTTCTTCGAGTAAGGGCGTAATAATTTCGACAGTCAACGACTCCGCCAGGAGTATATGGTCACAAAAGGTATTGAGCGTTTGTATGAGGTGTTTGGCAAGCCGGAAGTTTTCATCGAGCACCAACTCTTCTGGTTTCTCGAATACGTGGGTCATCTGTAGAGTGATCGTCTCGATCAGGCCCTCGGTGTGCTCTGCAAGGTCCCTGTATTCTCGTGAGGCATGTCCGTCCTCGGGTTTCGTCATAAGTATTTTCTGTATCTTCTTCAGTGCGTCGACACTGCGTGACGGGTCACTGCTGAGGATACTGGAGATCGTTATCGTGACATCGTTGGCGCCGTTGGCAGAAGCATCGTCATAGGAAGGAATGGAGTCCACCAGAGTGTCGATGGTATCACTAGATGGGAGGGGAGGAGTATGTGTCGCCCTGGACCCATTCGTTCGCGCCACGTATGGCAATTCAGATGGTGCTTCGGGTCGGATTGCAGCATCGCCAGATGATGCGGGAACAGTGGGGCGGGTGACAGACCGTGGCTGTGCTAAGCGAGAGGGGAGCATGCTTTTGGAACGCAAGCCAGACGCAGATGCAGCTGATGGGATCCCAGAAGTGCCTGTTGCGGATGGCGCGGTCACACTAGAGGGATTGGATAGCTTGAAGGTGCCGCGGGGCGGCGAAGATGATTGAGAGGTGGTTTGCAATCGTGCAGGGGAAGCGGGTCGTAGCGACCGGCCGGGAGAACCAGGTCGTGCAATGCGAGATATCGCGGAGGCGGCCGGACTTGTAGGGCGTGGCAGACCGCCTCCCCTCCCGACAGAAGGTGATTCGGGTCGTGAACCAACGTTCGCCAGTCGAGCCACTTGCGATAGAGGTGCAGGAGTTGGCTGTTCTAGCTTGGCAGGACTGCTCGGGCCAGCAACACGCCGGAGGCGTTCTTCGAGTTGTGTCTTATCTTTGGGAGAAAGAGGCCCAACCAAGGACCATACCTTCTCTCCAACAAGCGCATATACCTCGCTGTGGATGACATGAATAACGTTCTGTCTGAGGTCAATGGCTGACATACCTGAGGATGGACAACGCTGACTTGCGGACAGCAGAGTCCTTGTCAGCAATCATCGACCCGACGATAGGGAACGCTTTGGTGGGCTGATTGCATGCGCCCATCCCGTTCCGTTTGAGTAAATTTGCTATTTCGTCCAATGCACCTTGTCTGGTCTTAGCCCCCTTTGCTTTTAAGCCATGTTCTAGCAACAAGTCGAAAACCCGACTGTACGCATACACTTTTGGTAGAGATTGCATTATGTTCTGAACGCGCACACGGACCGGCTCGCGTGCGTCTCCAAGCTGAGGACAGGGATTTCAATAACGTTCGTACAACGGATATTTTGGTAGCAAAGTTTACCTTGTAGATGAATGTCGGGACAAAACAGAGCGCTTCTGAGTCTTCAAACTGAGAGTCGGCGTTGCGTAAGAAGGACACGAGTGCTTCTATAACATCCAGGCATTTCGAGGTCAGATTTGATTGTGGTTCGTGAATCTTGATAGAAACGTATTTCAACGCAAGGTCGGAGCATGCCAGGCCAACTGCGCGCATATCGTCGACGGGAACTCCGTATTTATCCTCTCCGGATGCAGCAGCCAAGAAAAATTCTTGTATGGTAGAAAGCCCAGAAACATAGTCATTGACCGCGTTATGGTCATGACTAAAAAGCTGACTGAGTAAATCCTTCGATACATAAGCCTCCATTTGGTGTTGCAACAGGTCTGCGAGATCTTTCCGCGTTGGGCCAGCCTCATTAATCCATTTCTGAAGATCCTTGGCCAATCTCGCACGTTTCGCTTCCATGTTCATACTAGAGAAAGGAAGGGAAGCTAATGCAGTTGGAGTAGTGACTTTTGCGGATGGACCCGATCGTTTTAGTCCATTCTTCCCCGGTGCTTTAGTCGTGTTCAAAGATTCTTCTACGGGCTCCTCTCTGGATTCAGGCTTAGCAGTACCTTGTGGTAACTTCCTCCTAACCCCTCCGGATTTGCTTGGAGCCCCAGACATTATGGGAGTTGTGGCGGATGGAGAGGGTGGAGGAGTTGGGGAAGGCGGAGAAGGCGGAGGTACAAGAGCGGGAGCTTTTGCGGCTGGTTTGGGTGGTGGGACAGAGGTTGGGGGAGGTGTAACTAAGTCTTTGGCAGCTTGAATGATCGGGACGGCAGTTTTGCGAGATGCTGGCTTGAGGGCGCTGGTATTCGCCATGACCTTGTCGAAACCAACGGAAGTAATCAGGAATGGGAGGAGTGCTTGTGCACCTTTCCTGACGTCGGCGCTACGATCGTCCAAGCAGGAAACCACAGTGGCAACCCAATTGCCCAGGTCAAGCGAAGTAGAAGGCGGACTTTCCTTTAGACAATCAGCGATCCATCCCATGAGTAATGCTCGCTGGGTAGGATTCGTCGCCTCAAGTGCAGTACCAAGGAAGTGGACCATAGAGTCTATGCCCTCGCAAGCGTTTGCCATCGCTGTCAGTGTTTGGATGGCAGCCGCTCTGATGGGTACTTTCTGGTCGGAAAGCACAGTCGCAACCGGGACGACGAACAATTTCGTGTACTTGTCAAAAGGTTTTCCCATGCCCGTAGCAATACGTGCGACGATATCAAGAGCAAGAGATTGAACTGCCTTGTTAGTATCAGCTACACGAGCCTTCAGCACTTGCGCAATTTCGCCCATCGTTGGCTTCAGTCGTTTATTGGCACCTTGGTCTAGGATTGCTTGTAGTGTCTCCAATGCCTCCTTTTTAGTCTTCCACGCATCATTTTTTGCGTCAGCGGGGATAGTGGTACCCTTGAGTAAAGAGTCAAGCTCAACCCTGGGGAAAAGGTCCTCTAACGGATCTGCAGCGCCTTTCCCTCCCGCGGTGGATGCTACAACCATTGAGGCAAGATCGGTAGATGTCCGGCTTGGCTGTGGAGCGGGAGACCCTTCAACCTTGTCAAATTCGCTCTGAATCGTTCCTAGAAGTTGTGGGTTGATGTCCTCCAAAAAATCCTTGATTCCTATGTATAATCCAGTGTAAGGTTTGGCAACGCCGTAGATATGAAAGTGAAGACGTACCCGTTCCCGCAAATAGTCTCACTGTGACAAGGGTCTTGGTCGCGCTGGTGCGTACAGCGGCATTGGAATTCTTCAAGGCGGTTTTAAGGAATTCAATTAGATTACGAAGTGAGAGTCCAGCGATTCCAAACTCAAGGACCGCTGTATCCACCCATGTCAACGCATCGGCGAGAACCTTGGGAGCTTTCTGTTTGCCTAATGGCTCGTATGCTAGATCGACCTGTCTAAGTTTTCGGTGACCGCACTGGATAAATAGCACGTCGTACCTTGATTGAGCACAAACTGCAATGAAGTTTTCTCGGCAAATATCAAGAGTGCATCCCCCGCAGGCTTCTTTAGCTTCGTGTCACCAAGTTTTTCGATCAAGTGCCCAGCCGACAGCGCTACACACGACTTCCCAAAAGACGGACAGCGTTCGGCAAGAATGTTCAAAACACCGTATAACTTGGCTGAAACCTGGATTAAGCGACTGTTCAGTGGATCATCAACCCTATGAGTAAAAGCGGGATGTACCTGAAAATTCTTTTCAGCCCAACCTTTCTTGGCAATCGCCCTTATGACGATCTCTGCATCTACATCTTGGGCTACCCCTTCAAGCCAACTAGTCATCTCTTCACATGCTGCAAGCCTTGCCTTCCAATTCGCGTCTCCGAGTCCGTCCATAACAGACCCAGGTAAGAGGCTGGTGGCAAGGGCCTCGGCATCCTCGGGAGTATGCTTGTATTTGAACGTATCCAGAGCACCTGGCGGAGCGGGTGGAGGAGGCTTTGCACTCTTGGCGGTGGCAGCAGAGGCCGCTTTCTTCGCTACAGGTGCAGTGCTTGCGGGAGCGTTAGACTTGGCAGCCCCATTAGCAGGGGGCTCGTCGCCATTAGCTTGTGCCCCTTTCTTAGCCTGAAATGCATGACAATGTTAGCGTCAAGTACTGGCAGAACCGGAAAAATAAAACAAACCAAAAGCCTTGGCGGTGACTTCCCTACAGGAGTCTTTGGCGGTTCGTCCTGTAAAAGCGCATCCTCAGCGAGTGGGGATGGTATCGATGAACCAGGTGCTGCCGGAGCCGGCGCCTTCGTGAGTGGTTTTTTCTTCGGTGGCTCTCTCGTGGTCGGTGAGGGCTTTGACGGACCTCCAGACCCAGCCTTGCACTTTACGGTAGCCTTGTTGTAGGCTTCCCTGACTTTCGCCTTCCGCACATCTGCCAAGCCATCCATGAGAGCGTTCAAAGGTCGTTCCCCAATCATCTTCATCAAGGTTCCCAAGCATACGGCAGCCTCATTCCGGGCTCCTTCAAAGCTATCTTCGAGGAGGACAGCCAGAGGATCTGTCAATGATTTAATCTGCCCCGGTGAGACTGGAGTTGTCGATGCCGCAAGACAACGTGCGAGGAACCTCAGGGTCCCTTCCTTGATTTGGGGATTTTTGTTCCCCAGCGCCGGAAGCAGGTCTGGTATCATGTCGGGTAGAGATACCTGTAGAATCATGATTACGTGGTGATTGCGGCTAAAGACGCTCGAAATGCTCACAGTCGCAAAAATAGCATCTAGAGCAGCTCCTATAGCGTCAGTGACATTGACTTTTCTCTCCTTCAAGCGGTCCAGCATGGGTGGAACAACCACCTCCCTAAATCTTCCAAACAGACCCATCATTCCCCTGGCAAGACCCTCCATAACATTGGAGGCTGCCATGACACAATTGATGTTCGTATCTTTTTGTATACAAGCGGCCAAAGACTTCGCCAGCCCCGCCAGCTCTGATGCATCCTGAATCCGAGGAGTGGTATTGACAAGCGCAAGCAGTTCATCTAGTACCTCTTTTCGCTCTTTCCACTTTGAGGATGTGAGATTGGCCTGCATATTCGATGGAAACTTGGCCACGATGTCGACGGGTTCTGCGAGGCTGCGTGGATCAGGAAGATCGAGTTCTGCTGAAATAAGATAAGTGGCCAGCGAAAGACACGATGGGATCACTTACCCTCCGCTGCCCCAGAATCCGCGGCATCTCCGCCGACGCCAGGGTCTGTATTGGCCTCGGCTTGCCGTTGTTGTTCCCTAGTTGATCGTTCGGCCTTGAGCATCCCCTTTCCCTTTCCTTCCTTCACCATGTTTTCAAATGCTTCTTGCAGCTCTTTGACCTGCACAGACTTGAGCTCGGCCAACCATGGGTCGATCGCCGGCCCGATGTACTGATATAATGTGCGACTGAGCTGTGTGCCCTCAGCGCGAACGTTCTTGTCCGCGTGGGCAAAGATCTTGGGTAATGCCTTCAAAACTGGGGTGGGTGGTGTCACTTGCGTCCCAAACGCCCTGTAAGCAGTTAAGTGATCGATGCACGAGGAATAGCATATGTCAATTGCTTACCGAAGGACCTCCCTGAGTGCAAAAACACTGGCTGCAACCGTCTTGGGCTGCTTTGCGCCAAGACCAGGGATGATGTCCGCCTACGAGGAGGTAAACATGATCAGAACGATTATTCTAAAGGTAACTGACCGAAAGTCGATCACACGCACCACCACCCCTGCACCCGAGTTCTCCATCTCGACATACTGCAAAATAAGTTCTACCGCCTGGTTCTTCGTCCCTGCCCTTGCAGAACCAAGACACTTGTCAACTAAAGCAGGAACGACCGTGCCTCTGGATTTGGCAGCAGTTTCGCCTGCGAACTTGAGCAACGCGACGAGACATTCTATACCCTTCTCTTGTGCCACCGCGTTAGAATCGGTTGCTATCTTCTTGAGAAGATCGGGGTTGGATATGTACGGTTTGAACGCTGGGTCCGAATCCGACGCAGTTTTCTGAAAGGTGTTGATGAGAGATTCATAGGCATTTACGCGGGCTTTCCAGTTCTTGTGGGCGAGTCGTTCTGGAATTGAGAGTGACGAAAAGTCTTCTTCCTGAGGAAGGGGTCCGTCCATGCCCAAGGAGAGACTTGATGGACGTTTGAGAGTAAGAAGATGAACACTTCCCGCGACCCTTGCACTCAAGCGTACACCACGATAAATCCAAGAAGCTGATTATGTAATCGAAATAAACAACACGTGACCTATGCTATTGCGCGACCAATGAGAGACCCACGTCGGTGACAAGGTCCCACACTTGTTGCACCTCCCCGTCCAGAGAGCACTCCTCGAAGCGCCGCATCGTCGAGACAGTGTTGGAATACCGCTCGACCACGGCTTCTTCTTCCACCTTCATCCCAAGATTATGGAACACTACTATTAGTAGCCATTGGACGTCCGACGTTGCTTCAAGCATCGACATCCGTGCGTAATCATCTTCGGCCATAAGCAAGTGGGATACAGCTTCGTCAAATCCCGCTTCTATTGACAAGAGTCGTTCTTGCTGAAGCTGTCGTTGGGAGCTGAATGCACACGTACCTTTCGAATCGGAAGAGGCAATAATGCATCTCGCCAACGTGTGGCAAGCAAACGCGCGGTGTTCCAGCTCGCGACCAGTCAAGACCTGTTGCATATTTAAGTTCGCTTGCGGCGTAATTCAACCATGGCCCGCATCTCACTTGAGGTAATATCCCCTCCAACAGGCGCTGGCAATGCTTGGTCATTCCAAACTCCAGGCCAATGTCCGCAAGAAGGATGGTACCGACTCTGTACAGGGGAAACCTACCCTGAAATTCAGCATGCCACAGCGATTGGAGCAGTGGTTGGATAGCCGTGACAGCCTGTCCCCGTCGCTGTCAATGAGATGGACATAAATATCGCCTCCACGCCCCGAGGTGCTGGCGTACACGGGCATGCATCACCTGATACAGTTCACTGCTGATAGGAGGAAGTGGGACTCCGCTTTCATCAAAGAAATATTCTTTTGAAACAAAGGTCGAAGACGCCGGCTGGCGAGGCAACAGAAAGTCACGGAAGAACCTGCGCTGGTTCCTTTGCATTTCGTATACGAAATAAGTCAACGTATGATTCGAAATCAAGGACCCACTCACCTCCGACTACTCCTCAGAGCCAATACATGCCAGATCATGATCGCCCACTCTTGATACTGATCGAGTGAAAGACCACGCCAGGTCTCGGGGTGAATGAGTAACGCCAAAGCAATGTGATAGGACCCAGACCGAGCTAGCTGTTCGAGAACAGATGAAATAAGGATCAAGATCACTGTTGCATGGTCCCACGATACGGACTGACCCTGTATGCCCGATTAAGCATTACGTTAAGATGATTAGGGTCGTTGTCCCCTGCCTTGGCAAAAGCCAGGACGAATGCTTCTTCTACGGCCGCAAGATCGTAGCACCCTGAAGACTCATCTAGTAAAGGTAGTGAAATAGTGGCTATTTAATAGGGCATACCCAGCGTGCTCCATAAAACAGCCTGCATAGCGTGTTGTCCAAGCATCTCCCGTTCGCAAGACGCCGCTTTCTTGATGTCAACCCAATGATTATATAGTCCGAGCGCTTGAGCGAGTTTCTCGAAGCAGAGTGTCAAAGGCTGGCTCTACAACCGGGGTCGATCAATTCGATCGGCTAATTCATCAAGATCGCGCAGGAATCATACACTCTGTGGCTGCAGGAGCTTTGCAACATCAAAGAGAACCTCGGAGGGATGCAAGTCCGGCTGGATTTCATTCAGTACAGGCCTGTCGTCGGTAGATAAATCTGGAGGCAAGCGATGCAACATGCTGTTGCCAAGCTCATAAGTGATCATTACCCACAAGGGAGAGAGTCAGCCGAGCCAACCTGATGCAGTGCTGCAGCGTGATACGATCTCCACTGGTGCGCGCGACTGCGATCGCCTCTTGTAAAAGCTGAAAATTGTATATTCTGTTATAAGCGCGTTTCCCAAGATGAGCACGAACCTGTTGGGCCGCAGGATACTCCTTGCGTATGTAGTGCATACGTACGAGGTTGAGGAGCGCGTGTTGCCGTATTCCTCTACGAACAAATCGTAACTTGGACGGCACAGGAAGTAATCTTACATACGAATCGTTGTGGTCATGAAAACGTTGTTCAAAGTACCTTCGTAAATTTTCGGGGCCAATGACATCATCGCCTGTCAAGCGACCTTTCTCCCAGCTGGGCAGACGTCAACATATAGTTGAAAGAGACTGATTGGTATGGAACCCTACAGTTCCCATGGTTCTGAGCGAGCCGACGATTTCAAATCAGAGTTGGTTTTGAAAATCCAGACATCGCCCGTGAGGGGATCCTTTTCCACTGGTGTGTAACCAGCTTGATGGTCTCCTGCACACCATGCTTGGTAGTCTCTTTGTAACTGCATGA